>PNEQ01029580.1:0-18249 GCA_003012365.1 Medauroidea extradentata | reverse complement strand
CTTCATCTTCCATTACAACAACAGTTTGTTCTTGTTCTTTCATTTTCTTCTCGTCCATCTCCTTTATCAGCATTTCTTCACGCTTCGTTTGCAATCTTGTTAGCTGTATTTGTTCTAACAATAATAATCGCTGCAGCTGTCCAGTCGTTAGCTTCGCCGTTTCTTCGGTTTCAGCTGATAGCTTTAATTTCTTCTTCTTCTTCTTTTCCGGTTGATTAGGAACATTTTCCGGGTTCTCTGAAAGTGCAAATGTTTCGATTGTGTCTTGAACCTCACAGGTATTCTCAGTCTCTGTGGTCTCTTCGACGCTAGGCCCAGGTACACTTGATGAAGTGTTGCTTTTCAGCCCAACACATAACGCACCAGGTGTTTTACAAAAAACAGGACTTTCGTTTGCTTCCAGAATATGAAGAAAGTCTTTTTCCCAAGGCAACAGTTTGATGGGTTTGTTGCCAGTTGCGTTGGCGTCACTTTTTTTCTTGACAACAGTTTTCATGTTATTTAACAGTTTTTTAACTCAGGTACTGTAATTTCTTTTCCCGTGTTTATTGAAAAATCTTTAGCCATATTCACCCATGCAAGTTCTTTTGCAACCACAATTTTCGGCAGCATATACTTGTTTAATACAACTGCATTCTCTTTTAAAATAGTTACAAACACAGCCCTACTGTCACAGCCACTGACGGAACCTTCAAGGGATTCATCCATAATAGGCAAGATCACTTCGCGTAATTACTACTATTAAATTATAAACAGCAACAGTTGTCAACAAATTTGCCGCGCACGAGTAAATACTTACAACATCTGACGCAAGTATTTGTTACATTAGTATACACTCGCAAGTATTTACTTGGATCGGGAAGTAAACGGTAACAAGTAAAGTCGTGATTTTATTCACTCCTACGTTCTAGAGGTCAAAATTCTTGTTCGCGATTACTTCCGAGTATTTACTTGTTTTTATTCACTTGGCCCATTGCACGGCCATAATGCCGACTATTGCTCGCTCAAAACTTGTCTCATAGCCTCTAAGAGCAAGAGTGCTCAACTGGTGTTGGTCTTCCTGTTGAAGACGTCTCCTAATGAGGCCCAGTAAGACCTACTCTACTATTATTAATTTTGGTGCATCTTAGAGGCCTGAAACGGAACTCCCTACATTCCTTATGTTATTCAACTTCTTGCAGTTGCTTTATAAAGGTTAGAGCTGGCATGGTCATAGGCGATAAAGGCAGCCGTCTTGGGCATCAATAAGCCGAGGCGACTGGACGGTCGACAGGAGATCTAAGACATGAACATTTCCATCATTCAGTGCTTTAACAGTAACATTTCGGACTGGACTGAACTTTAACTAGGTTTAACATGGATCCAGAGTGATGTGTAAACATGGACTGAATCCGTGTCTAGAGACATATCTTTGGGAAACACTGAACTACAGAACAAATGACTGTCAAAAATAAGAGTCAAATATTTGTTAGACATTTTGTTTGACTTTATCCGTCAGGATATTTATTTCCATTTATTTGGCATTTCAGATTATTTTTATAACATAAACAGTTTTATTTAGCTGGCTCACGATACTACAGTGTTCTCCCCAGGCCAGTTTTGCTGGGCGCCCCACCCGGCTAGTTTTCTTTACCACCCGGCTAAGAAACAAATAGTCCAATCAACACCATCAAGCTTATGCCACGATCAACCCGGCTGGTCTCATAAACCACCCAGCTCTAAATTTTTGCTGGGGAGAACACTGTACTAACATATACATAATCATATAAACTGATTCAACATGGCGACCACATCACCTTCGTTCGGTTCAGTCCAGTAGATGTTTAAATTAAAAGTTTAAATCCGGATTCTACACTCCAGTCCACCTCGCCAACTGGACTGGATTAATCACTCCACTCCTCCTTCAGTCCAGTAGGAATATGTTCAACGTAAAATATTAATCAAAATTCTTCAATCAACTCCTAGTTCAATCCGGACTGAGCTGCTACTCTAAACGTAGTAATAAAAATCAATGATACAATTGTTTTGTAAGATTTCGTAATTATCTCAATAACTATAACTTAAGTACTTTTTACAACGGCAAAAAAAAATTGTTTCTGAATTTGCAGTTAAGTCGGGGAAAGAAAATTACTGTGCTCATTTCACGAGTAAGATATATCGATTGACTGTATTACTAAGGACACCTGATTTTCCTAAATTAATTACGTCGTGGAAACAACACTCATGAAACATACATTTCCAGATACTTTAATGCACTTAATCATTTTCATAAACACACGCGAGATCACGTTATGCTGTAACTTTTTAACACGCCTTTATTGTCACTGCACGAGCCCAAAAATTCAGGCGTGATTCTCTTTTACGCGGTACGGTAGATAAAATACAATTAAAATGTAAATCCACGAACTTCAGACTTGTTCAGAAGATATTACTACTCGCACGAATTATAGAAAAATATATCCCCGCCACGCCAAGTAAACAATAAACAACCGACAACGATAAACGAACGATCAGCAAGCCGCATGGTATGACCAAAAGCGAACTGTGGATCCTATGTTGCCAAGTTCGCACCTTCTACTACGAACTCTTGGTGGAAAACACCACAACTGTTTAAAACCCACTTTAATAACTAAAAATGCAATATAATTTACGGCACTATTAACAGTACGCAAGAAACACCATGGCAGAGTAATTTTTTAATACTGCGAAAACTTGAAAACATCACAACACATTGTCAGGGAAATTATTGGTCTGGCAACATTAGCGGTAACCACTGGAAATTCTGGTATACAACGCAAAAAAAAAATTATATTTGAGACGAAAAACTTGTACCTCGCGTCAAATACACTGTTCCTCACAACTAAAATATCAGCGAGGTCGCTTGCCACCCTGCGTTTACGTGTTAAGTTATATTATGTGAAGATCATACACCAATTGAGTCGTCTATTTCCAAAACCGGCCATCTCCAAAAAAAATTAAGAAACGAGATAGTTGAAGAAAATTAAATGTATTTGTGATATGCATTGAACAAAATATCAGTTAGTTACAGAAGCGGGCATATTCATAGATTAAAAAGTCGTGCAATCCCGTAGTTATTTCCAGAACCGGCCTTGTGCTTCAAAATGTTAGTTCCAAAACTGGCCATGTGGTGATGTGCATAACTTGGTTCCAAAACTGGCCATGTGATTCGCGCCACTGCCGCATTGTCTCAAAGTCGTAGCTGTGTAACAGTTATAGCTGCGTAATCTATAGTGTGATTGTTTTGGATGTTCGTATGGATTGTGGTTGTAAAATATAGTTTTCGTGTTTAAAATGGATAAATTCCCACAACAATGTGAACACGGTAGTGGGAGAAAAAGAAGAAATCCGGAACGATGGAAGAAAAATAAAGAGAAAAGGGATAGGTGAGTGCGTTAACGAGATAAGCAACGACAGGATGCATTCGTAATCAGACATACAAATTCAAGAGAACCAAAAAGGAGAAATAAAGAGCACAGTGAGAGGAGTTTCCGCAAAGCCATCGTTCGTTAGTGAGCTAGTTAAAATTGAGTGTAAAACATATGCTAACAATAACTTTATGTGTTAAATGTCGTTAAAGATGTGAGCACTTCACATTGTATTGTTAACATTAATGTCAAATACTTGTGTGATAAAGTGTCATTTAACAAAGGTTACATTATTGGATTAGTAGTTACAGAATTCAGTTGAGTTTAACATTAATATCTTTACAGTTTACTACAAACTTTTGGACATTCATAATATATTAGTTATACAAATTATAGCTAATGTAACAATGTACAATGGACCACAATATACTATCATTTATGTTCTTTACATTAATATTAATCTTGGTATTTTCAACTTATTTGGTTCCAAAAGTGACTAAGTGACATGGCGAGTTCCAAAACAGGCCAACTCCAAAGTTTAAACTTAAATAACTTACTCAGTTACAAACTGTGATTTATGGGACTTATATCAAAGATTGTTTGCATTTTTTAACACATTTATACAATACAACATCTTCAGTGTCACATCATGGTCATGGGTAAACTGTTTTCCTCAATTTCTCGCAAAACACTTTTGATGGAGATGGTCGGTTTTGGAAATACAGGACTCAATTGAAGACATTGCAGCAAGAAGGGGGAAGCTCCATATTTGGGCGAAATTAAGGAACAGCACCAACATTATGTTTAAAAAAATTGGCACATCTATTGGTACAAGAAAAAAGAAGATCCAAGTAGTTATAGGCGAGTTATAATAGTTTTTGTACTTGCACCCTACATATGTTTGGTGAAAGAAAGGAGCAGCTCCGGATCTGCCTATATTTTGTACCAATGACACACAGTCTAATGTATGGAGGTGATGCGGAGCTGCCCCTTGTTGCACCAACCAGTAAAGTGTTATTCAGTGTGCATGTGTCATTGATGTAGACCATTAAAATTAAAATGTGACATCAAACACATTGTTCTTATTTCTTCCTTGGTATTTCTTACTCTTTGCCAGTGGATTATAAACGAAACTAAACAGATGCTATTTCCACTTTCTATTTCTACTTATCAGTAGAGCACCTGAAGTTTAGTTTGCAGTGGTTGGCATTATGAACGCATATTAAGTTGTGTGTAGTGCTGAATGTTATTGTATACATCTAAAAACTATTGTTCTCTTAAGGTTAGCCATTCTGTGATTTTCGTATTGCTAAGAGTGTTGAGAGTTTTTTATGCTAGTGTTTATATTGTGATGTTAACATGTATTCTGGCACTGAATCTGACGTAAGTACTGGTTCATAAGATGTCTACAAACCACCATACTCGGAAAACAGCATAGATGACTATACATCCACCACCACTGGCCCTTCAAAGAAAAGGAAATGTCTTAGGAAGAGGTTAAAAACACTTCAAAATGCAATAAAGTAATCAGACAAAAACTAATAATGGTGCACAGTGCTTTGTTATGGAATCAGAGTAAAATGAAAGAGGTGACGTACCACTACCAGTAGCTGTGATAACGAAGAGATAAAGTGCAAATCCTGAGAATTGGAAAAGGAGTGTTAAAAAAGGGCTATTAATGAAGGCAAAGGTTATGTTAACTGGAAAGGGAAAGAATTTCAACCTAGAACTACCGGACCAGACTGTCACTGTAGATATAAATGTTATGGAAAGGTTAGGGAAGAAAAAAGAAAGTGTGTGTTGTCAAAATTTAATGAGTTAGGTGAAAGGGATGTACAAAATGTTTATTTAGTTGGTTTAATTGAAACTACTACAGTAAATAGAGTTAGGTCAAAAACTGGCAAGGGGAAGAAACGTAAATGTTCTCACATTAAACTAGGAACAGAATCAGTGAGAGTTTGCAGAGCCGCATTTGCATCTATTCATGGAATATCGAAAAAGAGAGTAGATAATATATCAAAGAATATGAATATGAAGACTTTAACAGCGCCTAAAGATGGGCGAAGTTTTCCTCGCAGAGAATCCCATTACAATAGAAGTAGACGTGCTAGATTTTGTCTCCAGATCTAAATGTAAAAAAAAATTACGAACTGTACTTGCAACTGCATGAACCAGAAATGTATGAGCAATATCGTTCAAATGGTCATACACCTAGTTCAAACTTCAAACTTAAAATATCACGCGATTTTTACTATCGGTACTTCAAGCAAAACTTTTAACTACTGTTTTGGGTGACCTCGTTCAGATACATGTAGGAAGTGTGACATGCTAACCAACAAAATGAAAAATCCAGATCTCAATGAAGAAGAAAGACAAGATATAAGAAACAGAAAAAAAAATACATGAAATGAAGGCTGAAACATTTTATAAAGACATGAGAGAAAAAAGTAAACTTAGCAAAGAAGACGAGAAAGTAGAAGTACTAACATTTGATTTCCAGTAAAATCTGCTACTGCCAAAAGTACCCTCTGGTGATTCTTTCTACAGGCGTAAGCTGTTGACCTATAACTTTTGTGTACATTCTGGAAAGACTGGCTTTGCTCACTTCTATACGTATTATGAAACAACAGGAAGTAAGTCGCCAAATGAGGTTACGTCGTTCTTGAATCACTACATAAATAATGTCTCAAGAACAGCAAAGGCGCTATACCATTTCTCAGATAATTCAGCGGCACAAAATAAAAATATGACAATAGTTCAGTTTTTGTACCTTATTACCAAAACTTCTTCATTAGAAAATATAGTACACGACCGTTTTCCAGAGCCTGGGCACAGCTTTCTCCCGTGCGATCGCTGTTTTGGTGTCATCGAGAAGTTTATGAGGAAGAAGGAATATCTCTTTAATCCAGAACATTATGTACAGCATGTTCGACAAGCATCCAGATAGTTTACACCTATTCATGTTGGCCAAAACAAGATTATTTTGAATTTTACCGAGCATTACGGTAGTCATTTCAAGAAAGTGATTGTTAATGCATGTAAGCAGAGATTTAACATACCTATCGCAATATCGAATCTTGGAATACAGCAAGAAGCATGTTGACACTATTAATGTAAGTGAATCTACATCTTTGCCTATATACAAAGAGTTTTGTATCTTAAAGAATGTAAATATTAGTTTGTCTGTGCAGCCGTCATCTGTTATTTATGATTCAGCACTACTGCAGAAAGCAGCCAAGTACAATGATGTTACGCATTTAACTACAAACTTTGTTCCACCGAATGTAGTAACATTTTACCATGTATTGAAGAATGTGGCAGCTGGAGATGCCAATACCACTAATGTGTCTGACACCAGTGATGATGATTAAGCTGACTGACTATGCTACTGAATAATACATACATGTTAAATTTATAGTAGGTATTGTTTCAAGTATTATAATTTGCATAAGTCCGTATTTTAATGTATGACTTCATCTGTCAGCAGAGGCTTGGGGATATTTTTTAAACTTAGTAAAGATTATTGATAACATTTTAATGCGCTACGAAAATTGGTGCAAGATGGAAGCAGCTTCAAATCATTTAAACAATCGTCACCAGTATAGTTTTGACTATTTTCACTTAATTATAGCTCACGAGACACTATAAATATATTAGCCTAATAGTGTGAATTATTTTGAAGCACAAGACTACAATTTATCTGTGTCATAGTTATTTTTGTCATTTCTAATACATAAAGAAACATGAATATGTGATGAGATCATTTTACTTACAAAATTTTCATTAGGCTAATATTTTCTTGCATATTTGATGACTCAAATGTTACAATACATTTACATGTATTTGATATCAGTGTTTATTTTATTAAAATTTTTTAGAATAAAAAATATGTAACGCAGCATTACTTTTTTTGTTAATTGGTGCAAGAAAGGGGCTGTTATAAAGTTTGGAAATTTTTCTGCATTCTAACAAATGGGTGCCAAGTGGTGTAAGTCCGAAATGCAAATTTTTCAGGAGAGAGGATTTAAAGTCTGTATCTGTGTTAAAATTCAAGGATTACAGTATTTAATATGTAATTCAATATGAAACTGTAGTGGACTAGGACACACAATATTTAGTAAATACGTAGACCTCACTGCAGACAATTTTATAGTGGTGTAAGTCCATTTTCGATTTTTTGTGACTTACACCACTTGGCAACTAACCCACCCACATGTATTTCAGCATATTAAGGGCGCGGGGTCCGCAATTTTCATCACCATTTTTTTTATCATTTATTTGTACCAGATTTTGTTTTTCTTATTTTAGACACAAAACGTGATTAAATTTGGCTCTTATTAAATTTTTTTATCTCTCATAATTTTCGCGTAATGGCTTGTTAAATTCATATTTTGCATGTTTTCGTTTTAAGGGCTACACTAAAACCAACACACATACCAAACTAAAAAAAATCACAGTGAATAAAGACATTGCAGGCTACAATGACATGCTCATAAAAGTAAACAATAAAAATTATTTGTATTAAAAAAAATCTGAGATTGAAAATAAAAATTTAAATAATTTAATAACTTTCTACTTTGTACATACGTACGCTAAGTGGTGGTTGTGAATGCAGCATGTGCAAACGTAAGACTAAATAAAGTATTAATTTACGTTGATAAATAATTTATCTTGTGGTCGTAAATTATTTTGATTCGCTTCGTAAAGTTAAAATTAATTATAATAATATATTGCCGACGTTTTATTATAACATAAACAACTTCCGCGAATGTCTAGATTAAATATTTTTGTGAATACAATATCTAATACTTAACATACGTGCGTGTGTTCGTACGTACGTTAAGTGTGGTTGTGAATCCGATTTTAACCTAGTCCTACTTACCTCATAGACGTAAGCTTGGTTGGGTTTTCAATTAATTAAAATATTTGCGATAAAATATATTTGGTTAGAAATGTGTTTTTTTTTTCTACGTAACTAGTTCCACGCGATTTTTCTTTCCGACCAGAGCCTCAGCCAAAGCGGGTATGGTAAAAGACTTAACATATCTGCAACATTTTAATACGCTTATTCGCCTTACTTCTTAGGAATATGAACACGCCGAATTGTTTAGGCTTATCTGTCCTCCCCTACTCAAACAGAATTGTCCTCTTCGTTTTACAGCTAAAAATATTTTTGGAAGTATCAAGAAAATATTGCAACAGATGATTAAAAATAAAATGTTGCTGAGTTTTCACACTGCACAAAATAAAATTTTTAAATAAATTAGCAGTATCCGTGCAGAAGTTTCTGTATGGAACATCTTCCTTTAGTAGAGGTTGCTTTATAATTAATTCACTGGGAAGTAATAGCCTATAACACTGATTCCATAAAATATAAACTTCGTGGTACCCGAGGTTGCTTAACTGGTAGACATGAAGCGTGTGAATTCGTAAGAAATTGTGGAAATGGGGCGAGGGAATAATAAAGCTCACAAAAATATTTAAATATTGGAGAATAGACATTTCCAATAGTTTTTTCCCATTTGCTTAAATTGAAAAATATGCTAACTGTTTTTACTCACTGTAAAAAAAAATAGTTATAAACTAAGGCCCCACACGCAATTAACGTTAACTGAATACAATTTCTGACAATTCATGTTACAGGCAAGTTCATAAATCACTCTCGCTGGCAACATTTCTGCTAAAATCAGACAAAAATATCTCAAGCAGGGTATAGCAAGTTTTCTATACCGGCTTTAACAAACCTTAAAACTTATATCCAGTTTCAGGGCGCGTTCACCTCAGTTTTCAACGTCTTTTTATTTTATTTTTATATTTGTAACATATATGTATATATATATATATATATATATATATATATATATATATATATATATATATATATTAGACATGAATTGTGATTAAATCTTCCCCTTAGGAAAATTTTGTATCTTTCACAATTTTTGCGTAATGAGTCGTAAACATCAAAATTTGCACTTTTCGGTTCTATGTAAGCCACTTAAACAGACATACCAAATCGAAAAAAATTCACAGAGTATAACAATGTTGTAGGCTGTGATCTGACACATAAAAACCAAAATAATATATTTTTGTGTTTTTAAAATTTTTTTGAAATTTGTAGTACTTCGTTTCAAAATTCAGCATTTTCTATTCAATACAAAAATATATTTTTTGTTTTCATATATGTCAAACCATAGCCTACAACATTGTTATACACTATGAATTTTTTCGGTTTTGTACGTAAGTTGGTTTTAGTGGCGTAAATAAAACCATAAAGTGAAAATTTTAACGTTTACGACTCGTTACGTAAAAATTATTAGAGATACACAGATTTCCTAGGAGGAAGATTTAATTACAATTTATGTCTAATGTAAGAAAAAAATATAAGGTACAAATGTAAAAATAAATAAAGACGTTGAAAGCTGACGTAAACTGCGCTCCTAACGGCAGTTTTTTGTTCAAAATCCTGAAAAATGTGACAAATGAGAGTTTTGATTCTGAAACTCTTAAAATTAATTTAAGAAACTTTTCCCTACACTTTTATTCCTTAATAGGTAATATTTTATTTCTATAAATACATAAATACAGCCACGGGCATGCCACTGGTGGTGTGGGAGAGGCGGAGGATAAAAACCCATTCCCTTGCAATATTACTTGACACGGGGGTGTAACTGTCGACATTATTCTCTACAAATAAACCAATATCACTTTGAAAAGCAAAGACTGTGTTAGTGTAATAAAGCAAAAAAGCACTCACTTGGTTCTTCACAATCGGAGTTTTCACGTCTCAGGGAGCTGCACTGTTTTTTCTTAGAGGCTCGTTTCCTTCCATCACGTTTTTCTTTGACGTCCATTTGGGCTGAAAACAAAAAAAAAAAAATTAATCTCACGGTAGGGTGCTTTTGCTTTATGCGGTCGGCCTATGTCATAAATAAGCCGGAGTTAAAATAATAGCTCGCCGTGACCGTCCAACCTTCGTCTTTCGACAACCCGTCTTCCACCCAAGCGTTTTACATGACACGTCTGCCGTCGGTTCAGTGCCACCAACTGACAAACTAGAAATTAATGTTTTAGTTATATAAAATGTCACGTAAACATATCTTCAAAGTAGCTAGAACGTAAGAAGTAACTGAAAACGATTGTATACATCAGGTGAAGAAAACATAAGCAAATAATGCAAAGATTTTAATAAGCTAACGATGAACTATTTTCTTACTGAACAGATGAAGCAATGACCGCGCGTATAACGTTATATTTTCATCCGTCGGCCCGGTAATGTTATATATGATTAGCTGCCGAACACGTGACTGACAGATAGATGCGAGGGACTGTTATGACTTCGGCTTTAGGCTGAGATAGAGTCGGGAACGTTCGTGCGCACTCGCGGATCAAAGCACAGCCACGACACACGTGAATTGTCAGATTCCTTATGCAGCGTTGCGTTGCCAACTTTCATAGACAGAGACGACAAATTCCCCCAGAATACTTGCAATAAACGCCAAGTAAAAAACATCCACATTATAGCACATTAATATTTACTCCCAGTTGATACACATGTAAAATAGAAGTTGTGTAAAAGTGTCCCAATCTATCTGCACAGATTGTATGTTGCTAAAGAGTTGGAGTTACTATAAGTATTATTTAATTTTATTATTTTTGACAAGGTTCTTCAAAAGTGCTCATTTTAAAGCGAACCATCTATAAAATCCTATATTTAATCAATCCCCTGATGTAAAAAGTGATTTGACATCTCACTGGGCGCAAAGAAATTAAACATTTAACGGAAATAACATTTTACAACTTAAATCCACCAGGGAAAAAATAGTTGTTTTTGGTGACTGTAATTAAAATTGAAGTATCCAAGAAAAATTCTTATTTTTTTAACACCATATGTATACAGTTTTAATTAACTTTGTAATTCACGTTAGACACGATTAAGCAAGGTTATAATTGGACGAGAAAGAAACACAAAACATTATCTTGCTCTCTGGTGTGTATAGGCCTACCTGGCAACACTGCGCTACGTTTCAGTTAACTGATCTGTCTTGTTGCCATATGTAGACACTGAGGTGTAGGCCTAGTTTGTATTGAAAGTTAGTTAAAGTCATACCCTGGACAGGAATTAACGAAGCTATCGCCCTATTGAATAATTTCCTTGATTAAGTCAGAGGTTAGAATTATTTGGAGGCTAGCTCAGTAACAATGTTTATTTTCTGAAACTACAGTTAAGGTGAAAAATATACGAACAAAAATCAAGAATACACGTTCAGGCACTATTTTCCCAGCAGTATTTCATCACAAACACATACTTTAAAAAAAAAAAAAATTGCGCTACAAAAATCTACGTTTATTACGTCAGTCAGAAATTCTACTCTAAATGCAGTAACCATACTTAAACTTACATTATTCGCTAGGGTTTATATAAAAACTTGGCTACGGAATATACTGCAGGCTCTGAGATGGCAAGAATGTTTCTGAGAAACGAATATATTGCAATACACAAGTAGGTGACAGGATCCGAAAATTGAGCTCTGGGAGTAAATTTTGTTTCGAAATATTGTGAAGATACTGTTTTGTTTTTCTTCGAAGAAGTTTTAACTTTCAAGTGTGACGTCAAAAATAAAAATAACAGCAATACTGTACGTTCTAACTTTTTAACGTTCTGACTCAAAATTATGTATTCTTGGCGTTTCGAACAGGTTAGGTCTATGTAAATATTTTTCTTAGATAAGCCTAAGACTTATTTATGAACTACTCCAAAAAATTTAAAGTAAATTACATTTCTTAAAATAATAAATACCAGGCTTGTTCCTTTCTTCGTAGGTCACTAACTTATTCACTACATTCTGCTCCTGTTTGGTCGCCTACTTAAAGATTTACAGGCATTTATTATTCATTTATTTTTTTCAGTCCATTGTTTTAGGCAGATTCAAACAAAAGTGAAAAATTTTCCCCGAAGCCGAGTATTCTTCAGCAACTCAATTTTTCTCTAACGGTAGGTTAGCAAGACAGCAACACCCCATGAACAAACGAATAACGATATTCATTCTTACCTGAGCACAGACGTCACACGAACGTGGCCTATATTCCACGTAAAAAGTACTTGCAATTTCTTCTCCGTTTGGAATTAAATACGGACTTCGAACTGCTTGATTCACGTACTGCGAGCACACGCACTTTCGAAGCGAATAGCTGCCAACTTTAAAACATTCGCAGAGCTGGCGCGGACGAGGAGCGAGAAGCGCGCACATTCACAGCCAACACACTCGGTTCAAATCAGTGTCACGAGGCAACTAGGAATGGATTATGGGAGCGAACTGAACTGCACGTGTCTGCTCCCCACCACTCAAGATAGAAAAGGATATTTTATCGCCCGCAAAAGAAAAAGGACGAGAATGATGTCGTCTTTGTCCCCTCGAGAGCAGCTGAGAAAGAGTGGCGTGATGTGTGGTATGTGGACGAAGGGTGTGAGGGGGAATGTGCACCACTGACTGATAAACGTCGAAGGAGGGGAAACTAAAAACAACTGGGAGGTGTAACGTTTCCAATAGCGAGGTCATGTGCTACGCGGCGTAACCTTATTTTTTTGTTTCCTACCCGCGGACGCGACGAGACCCTCGTGATCCTCTACGCAGGCAGAATGCAGACAGAGAATAGAAGTAATAACTATCCTCCCTCGCACTCTTCCAGTGAAGTGCTCCATAAAACCTTAAAAAAAAAAAAATACAAACATCCGGTCCACGCACTCACAGCGGCAAGAATTTTCTTCGTTATGAGCAAGTGTCGATGACCTGTTCTTCTTTTTGAAGTCCCCTTCTCTTTGTTTGTTTCAGAAGAATTTTGCAAGGCGTAAAAAATTAATTACAAGGGACTGAATGGGCTTTTATACCCATGACTCATGATTTAAACCATATTACTTTGGCAAGTAATTAATCAAGAGCAAAGACGTTAATTTCCCATAATTGGAGAAGAAACCCCAGACATGATTTGACGAACAAAACATTATCGTCCGATACAGTTACAAAACAGGTCTTTTGTAACAGTTTGAAACCAACAGAAAAACTTAATGTTAAATGTTTTCAAAAGCCAAAAACATTATGCACACTACTACACACTACCCGATATAAGAAAAAATTCTTAATTAAATGTGGTTTTACATTTAGGTTCATTGTTAGCAGACAAAGCGGATGATTTATAGAAAAAATACGTGATATTATAACTAGACGTCACGGAAATATACAGATGTTAGGACGCCAAGATAAACCGTAGTTTTTCCTTCATTTTTTAATTGTTTCTCTCTTCTAGTTAGTACTAGTAAGTTAATTTTATCAACTCTCATGATGCAGAGCTGTTTGATGTGCCTTTTTCTCTCAGATTTTTGCTGAACAATAGCGGTAAAGTTGTTAATACTGAAGTTCATCATAGTTCACTATCTAATGGACTAACTACGACCAGTTTAGCTGACTACTCTCCGTTCATTCTAACCCGAGTTTTAGAATAAAGAAAGCAAATTATAAACAAACATGTTCATTGGCTGCCGACCGCCGTGCACTGTGATCTTGCATAAGAAATTGATATTTGTTATCTGTCGTGTACATATAAATTTATCACTCCATTACTGAATAAGCAAGTTTTATTAACAAATGTATCACATTAACAGACGTTGCAAGCATAATATACAACGCTATATGTTTATTACTATAATTATGGTTAGCGGACGAAACGTCCGTGCAGTTGATTCACGAGTTATTTAAAGACTGACGCACTGTTAAACGTACGAGTTTCTTGGTACACTTGCCAGTATTTAGAGACGTACGATACTCTGAAAATACGAAAAATTTAGCTCAGCAATAATTGCCACTGTAAAATCATATCGTAAATATTTATAATCAAATCTAATATGTTATTTCCTCAAAGTATTTTTGACATTAACACGTCAACCTTGTGGTTACTGCGAATGGTTTTTCCGAATATCCATTTTCCATTCCAGTTCATTCGAACCAAATTCCTTGATCTATTTCGTTTTGTCTTCGCGTCGGTAATGTTTACATGGTCCATAGACTTGCGTATTAGGTTAATGTGACGTTGGACGTGAACAGAGAAAAAGTGTTGCATGGTTATCGAAACGTGGATACACGTCATCATTATTAAAGAAACTGCGGTGATATTTATAAGGCGCAAATAAAAATCTCACGTAAAATGCTTCATAAAACAAAACGAATATGTGACGTGATATCGATAGATTGCTTGGTGATTTACCAAATGTGATTTTTCCAAAACGAAGTACAAAATAATCCAAGAGGACTTTACACAATGTTTAATCACTCGTTTTGTTGAAGACATGTGTTCTGAATGTAGTACCGAATTGTCGTATTGTCAGTACCATAATATTTGAATGCGATCGTAAGTCATGGCTTAATAATTACAATTGCACACGAAGTCAATATTTTTTTCTGAAGTTTTTACGTAATTTTATTTTTTTGTATGACGATAACACGTACGAAATTTTCACGCAATATTATTACAATAGATAGCGCGTTGTTGTTTTCTGTGATGCCAGTCGTTTGGAAATAGTACGTCGGCGCGCTGCGCAAACTGAGCTAATTAGAAGCTAGCGAAGTGCAATGGTACGACGTTATTTACTTTAAAACTCAGGTTAGAGTGAACGGAGATTAGCAAACTTTGTGATATTAAAGTCAGGAGGAGTTCAGGAAACCAATACTACTTCTTGACTAATAGATTGATACAGATAGGAAATTTTGCGAAAATATTTTCGCAGCACTTTGTTTCAGTGCCTTACGTGCGCACCTGCATCTCGGCTGTGTGTTCAGTGCTTGGATGCCGTAACAGCCAGCGTCTTGACGTGACGTGCGGCACGTTATCCGTGTGCTGATTGGCACAGTCAAATGAATAACGACTCTGTACAAAAACACACAGTCAATATCCATGAAGTTGAGCTGCAGGTGTGCACGTGAGGCACTGAAACGAAATGGTCTTGCCTCTACTAATAGAGAATTGCGTTAATCACAAGTTATGTTACGGTTTTAGCTAAGATTTTATAAATCTGGAAAAAAAGACCGAACAAATCCCTGTATTTAAATGTGTGTAGACAAGTATGGGTTTCAACTGATGCCTGCCTACTTGTCTGTTGAACTGCGTTGCTGTGTGTTAGAAGTCTCATTTTCGAAGCTATTATGCGTGTTCACATCGTAGGTCACCGGTCTTCGAAAACATGAGACATTTCAGTACAAAAAATATTTTAAGTAATTTCACAAGTTCACACTCGTTGGAAATACAATTCCCAAGTGGTAGAACACGGCTGAAAATTGCCTTGTACACCTTTGTTACAAAACACAGGGTTATTCAATGCATTTTTGTTTCAGACTTTCCATTAATGATTATATGGTGGTTAACTCTTGAGAGGAGAATCCTGCCGAACTATGCCGATGGTCGGCGGATTTCTCGAGATCTCCCGTTTCCCCCGCCCTTTCATTCTGGCTCTGCTCCATGCTGAAGGCCTCGATGTTAAGCGCTGACCGAAATGTCTCACTCACACTTGAGAGGACTGGTGCATGCTATTAATATCATATTTTAAGTTGGTATCATTAACAATAAATTTATCAACACATTTTTGTATAGTTTGTTTGCGGCAATTACAAAAAATTAATGTAGTGAAGTTAATGTGGTTCTTCCTAATGATAATAAGTATGAAACTAAATGACTTGATGTCTAGGGAATATAATTTAAAATAATTTTCCTGTTGAGACTGTAAAATAACTATAAAATATTTTTGTCTCCTAATCAAAAACATCGTTACAAAACATTGTTACGAAAAGGTCAATAAGTAATACAGGATAAATAAAGGCAAAATGATTCCCCTATGGTTTAAACCACATTTCCCAATATGCTACTGCAAAAAAAAATGTTGAGGTAGGACACAAATGAAGAACACTTGAGAATTTTTAAGTTTTTTCCCCGACAAAATTAAAATAGCTGAACATTTTAAGCAGTTTAGGTAATAAGATAAATTATTTTCTTCACCCTCGGTCTATATCAGGTATTACGAAAGCGTGCGTGAATTTTTAGATTCTACACAAGTGCCTTATGAATGAAATTGCAGCTACCAATTTTCGTGTCAGGACACGTAACTTTAAGCAGGTAACCACAATAAGCACGCTAATTTGCCGTTCAGCAGTTTTTTTTTAACTTGCATCAATGTTCTTGAATACCTATAGTTATAGTGTACGATGGAAGCGATGGGCTACAATTGAGGAGTTCGCTGGAATAAAGACTTGAGTGGGCTAAGGCCTTTCTTCCATCAAACATTTTATCGTGTTCCTTTATATCCATAAAAGACACACGCCAATTTTTGATCCGATATCTCAATTCTTCACCAAGTTATGAATTTTTGTCTTGATTTGTGCTGATGCCGCTATGCCATAAATAATTGTTATTTCATCTTTAACTGTGTTTGCAGTAAATATTACTAATTTGTGTAATGTAAGTACAGTAGAACCCCTATATTACACTTACTAAGGGACAAAAGAAAAATTGTGTAAATGAGGGGAAAGTGTAAATGGAGGGAAACAACAAAAACTGTAACAAAACATGTATTAATTAAAAAATGTTACAAGTTTATTTATAATTGTAGCACAAATGTGACGTGACCTCAAAAAGTCTTAGTAAGTAAAATATAATAAATATTCTAACAACAATTATCGTTTAGCATATATATGCTACTGGGCATATATCAAGTGTAACCTGATGCAAGCAAGAGACAAGATGTACAAACAACTAATGATTTGCGGCAATTTTACATCATGTAATACAGAATGCATCCTTAGTTCACATAACTTGAAAGTTTATGCAGCTGTTTTTTTTTCTCATTGAAAATGAAAAAAGTCTGTAACTTTTCACGCTCAATCCTGTCAATACTGACCCTATAGCTCGTCTTTCTTTTACTGAGCTTGGGTATTTAGTAAATTTTCCATAACCATCTCAAACCGGAAAGTGGTCCATTTTCACTACAATGGACCACACAAAATAGATGCTGTGCGTCATATCTTTCTACGTACTGTGTGTACTATGTTTTACCCTTTCAATAATAAATATCTTTATCAATCGATATGCATCAGTGTAGACACATTTTTTTCGTACAGTACAACTTTGGTTGGATAAGATTCATCTGTTGGCTCTATTTTCTCAACTTCTCATCTGAGTTGCTGATCTCCATCTCCCCAGTCTGTATGATGTCATCTCCAGACTCGTTTATGGCTGTGACGGCAACAAAGGCAATTTAATAACATGTAAAGTGAAGTGAAGTGGACAAGAGAAGGCTGGGGTGAAGTGAGAGGTCTACCAGAGAAACATGTTTGGTAGGAGTAGAGCAACTACGGAATGTAACAGCGAGAGAGAAAAAGGAGATCGTCGAGAAAACACATCGGCCAACGGAAAATACTTCGCGTTACCCCGGCTGTTGATTTTAAATTTTCTTCTTTGGAGACATATTATTTTATGCAAGCCAATGTAATTACGGTCACGCCCTTAATTTGTACTTATTGACGTGTTCTAATTTCCGTTACGCTTGATTCTATCGTGGTGATTTCACAGTGATGCAAGCAATATTCATAGCTTTGTATTTGTGCCAAACGATGCTCAACTACTTTTAACCCTTAACCATAGACGTGACATTTTTGTGCATGTGCACAGATGTGAGGTCCCACGGACCTCACCAAATAAATTATTGAAAAATCATAAAGAAATTTGTTAACAGTTTTTTAATTGCTGGGCTATTAAGTTTACTAATTAGTTGTTATAATATGTAATAAAAATACAAAAATTATACTTATACATTCTTTAAAAA
>PNEQ01029569.1:0-13973 GCA_003012365.1 Medauroidea extradentata | reverse complement strand
GGTACAATTTTAGCAATTTGAGACTTGGAGACTCTGAAGAGATGTGATAGTGATGGGTAATTCATACCTAGAGTAAAATAAAAATAGAACTTTAAATTCTGCACTATATGTTTTAGTGTAGAGTCACATACAATAACAAAACTTATATACACAATTACCTGTAGCAAGGAAACGTAAAGTGATGGCCAGTCTTACTGCAGGTTGAACAGCCTCCTTCATGCACGTATTTTGTTTTGCGATGACTAGAGTTACTTTATCTAGTAGGTACTGGAAATCTAATCTGCTCATTTGGAAAAAGTTCCTGTACGTTTCGCTATCATTCACTTCCCATTCACTGACTAAACATTCGTAAGCACCCAACTGGTTTCTCATTAATAGCCACTCACGAACTGGTTGACGCTTCCGTCGTTGTCGCCGTCTGCGTAATAGAATTATAGATGCTGCTGCTGCCAATTGGGGAAGCCATTATGTTCTCTCGTGAGCTACCAAGTGTCGCACTTGTGCCGTCGCCTCTCGGGACACGAATGTCTACCTAGGCCCGTTAGGACGCTTGCAAAACAGCTCTAGCTAGAGTCGCTGTCGAGACACAATATTATGAGTGTCGCAAACTCTGAGAGCGCCTGCGTATGGACGCTGGTGTCTGATGTCGCGACATCAGTCTCACGTTAAAACCCAGCTTTATGCATCCAGTGGGGCTGCTGTCTCCTGCACGAGGCATGTCAGGTTGCACCATACCTTGCAGATCCGGTCGGGGAGGCGTCAAGGCACCGGGTCTCGGACGTCTACGCCAGGTGCGATTCGCAGGTCGTCATGTTGGATTTTTGTGACCCTTCTGTTATGGCACCAGACGAGATATG
The DNA here is from genome assembly GCA_003012365.1 of Medauroidea extradentata. Classification (NCBI taxonomy): domain Eukaryota; kingdom Metazoa; phylum Arthropoda; class Insecta; order Phasmatodea; family Phasmatidae; genus Medauroidea; species Medauroidea extradentata. The sequence goes on along the minus strand of PNEQ01029569.1, from coordinate 13,116 downwards.
TCGTTTGACCGCAAGCTCGCACAACCCGGTGGGGTCCAATCCATTTAGCTACGGAACCTGCGCAGAAGTTCCTCTAGCCTGTAGAGAGAGGGTGTCTTGACGTAGATGCACGATCCTGGCTGGAGGAGCTCGGGAGGGCTTCCTTTGGGTTTGTGCCTTTGTTGCGCATAGTGCTGTTGGTCCACTCTCATTGCCGCAGGTTGTTTCCTCCGCTTGTCCACTCTCACTGCGGGGTCTTCGGGCCGTTCTGCAATCGTTACTGCATGGTGGTACTCTCCAGGTAGCTTTAGGTTGCATCCCAGTAGGGCTGCTAGGGCGATTGGCCTGTCGTGGGATTTACTCGGCATCAGAGCGTGAACAGGGCTGTTGGCAGATGTTTGGCCCATGTCTCGTGCTTCTTCCCCACACAGAGTCGGAGTTGTGTCCTCAGGTCCTGATTCCGACGCTCTGTGGGGTTGGCACGCGGGTGGTACACCAGCGTAGTGTGATAGTGGATGCCCCACTTCTCACATGCGTCTCTCCACTTGTTGCCTGTGAACTGCACCCCATTGTCGGTGAGCAGCACCTTGGGGTAACACCATCTGCTTGCGTAATTCTGTGTCAAGCCTGCGCACAAGGTTCCTCACATGAGTGCTTGGAAGGTCATATGCTTCTGTTCATCTCGAAAACATGCCTGTCACTATGAGGATAAATTGTTTGCCGCTCGTGAAGCGGGGGTAAGGACCCATGATGTCCAGAGAGACAGACTCAAAGAGGCATTCTGGCTGCTGCTGCTCTCTGTCGGCCCTCCGTGACTTGTATGTGTTACATGTTTCGCAGAGACGGACGTAACGTTGTGCTGCTCAGGTCACCCGTGGCCAGTAGAAGAGGCGGTTGATGTTCATATAGTTTGGTATACTCCGGGGTAACCGGCGAAATGTCCATCGTGGGCATTGCAAAACACGTCGTACTGCTCACAGGCGGGTACAAACTGTCTCCATGGCCCATCCCGCCGGGGAGGGTGTGTTTCTGCCCGGCCATCAACCACTCACCATTGGCTCACCATTCTGTTCGCACATTCCTTGTGGTTCCACTATGAACTGATATTGCTGCACATTAGTTGAGTATGGCCCAGACGGAAGAATGGCTTGCCACTCGATCTCGTCGCGTACAATGACATCAGTGCATGGTGTACACGACAGCGTGTCAACCAGCTGATTGTCATTCCCTACGACGTGATCAATCTCAAAGTCGTAACCCTGCAGTGCCGTAGACCATCTGGCGAGTGTACTGCATGAGTCGCGCTTGGACAGCAACCACACAAGACACTTGTTGTCAGTGCGTAGAATAAATATATGGTATTCCTTGTAACGTTTAGTCGCCCAGACTACTGCTAAGCACTCTTGTTTGTTCACATGGTACCGCCGTTCCGTCTGCCCTAACTCATGCTCGCATAGTCAATAACACATAGCTCTCCCGTGTCACTGTACTGGTAGGCCTACATCACCCCGCCGATCCCTTCTTGATTTGCATCGGTCTGGAGGTATAGCAGGTGCTGACAGTCATAGTGGGCTAGAGTTTCGCACTGGGCGAACGAGGTCTTGAGGTCGCAGAACATTTGGTCCAATTCCGTGGACCAGTGGTAACGTTTCTGTGGTGACTAACAGTGTGGTTTATGGTGCTATTATGGATGTGTTCGCAAAGCCAGTTTATCAGCCCAAATAATTTGCACAATTGCTTGCGCATAGCCTGCCTGGTTTTCAACATTGTGTTTGAGCCTCTCTCGCTGACAATGTGGTCTAGAATCTCAATATTAGCTTCTCCCGATATGGCATTTGGCACTGCTCAGGTCAGCCCATTGATGGCCAGCCTTTCCAGGACGAGCGATAAATGAATAAAATGTTCCTCCCACACGTTGTATCATATTAGTACGTCGTCGAGGTACGCTAGCATAAAGTCTTCAGCAAGTCCACTCAGCACCTGTACTATCGTTGTTTGGAATGTAGCTGGCGCTCCCTTTAGCACGAATGGCATCGCACAGAATTGGTACTGGCTGCCATTGTGAGTCGTGAAGGCGGTTTTCTCTCGGTCGTCCTACCGCACCGAAACTTGCAAGTAACCACTTCGCAAGTGTAAGGAGGAAATCACTTTAGCATGGCCAATGGTGGTTAGGGTGTTCTTCACGCTGATGTACGGTGGTGCCAAGTTTTCTGTCGCGAAGTTCACACATCTCAAATCGATACAGAAGTGTAACATACCACCTTTCTTGGTGCTAATGTTATCTGGGAATTGTATCGGCTGTTGGCCAGCTCAATGACTCCATCAACTTGCATCTCTTTGATCTGGTCTTTAATGATTTTGTTTTGATGTGGCAAATAACCTCTAGGTGGTGTGTATATAGGTTTCTGCATCGTCACATCGATCCAGTGTTCCGTTACAGTTGCACGCTTTGTCGCCGTGTGCCTGTCCAGCGAGGCGTAATTAAGCTACGTAGTTGGTTACTGGGTTCCGTGGGTTGTGTATGGGCGCCACCTGAACATGAACCGGCCCAGGTCGGTAGAGCATGAGTCGGGGCGTGTGACGTTCGTGGCAGTCCCTAAACGAGGCAGCGATAGAAGAGGGGGGAACTGAGAAGGCTATAGCTGGAAATATTAAATACACTGATGGCTCTCTGAGATGTTGGTGGAGGAGGGCATGTGATACTACAGGAAATGATGTAGGTGACTGTGCGTCAGGTTGGCGTAACTGATTTATTACGTTGGTACAAACTAGTAGGATTATTACACACATGGATGCTGAGCAGTCTAGAGTGCCCTAACAGCGAGCTACAAGGGCGGCGTGGCACGCTCCGGTGGGAGTGCGTAGTGAAGAGGCACAAGTCTCTGGCGTGCATGTGGCCCACGTGGTTGCGCTAGGCAAAAGCGTTCACCGTTAATAAGTACTATTCTACGTCTCTGCTGATTGCGTAAGAAGGCCCGTCCCTTAAATGTTACGTTGATGTATCTGACCCATGTGGCGGGAGGTTCACTGTCATGGCCGCCAGAAAAATGGGGGTTACACACTACCTAGCAACTAATGCTCAGCAACCACCCTCTTAAGTTATAGCAAGACATGCATCAAAATTTACTAAGAAATACTACTCCATTTTCTATGCATGCATAATTCTGTTTACTACTGTTCTTAATTCCTATACAAACACTCAATCGGCTAGTTTGGCTAGTTGTTTGTGATGTCAATGCTAGGTGTCTGAATGTAGATGCAAGGGTGAGGGCGAGGGGGGGGGCGTCACTAGACACTACCCTGACGCACCGTGGGGTGGATCACACTCGCCGGGTACCTTGACTCATACACAAACTCGTCTGCCATTGCGCGTGCTGAAGAGCGGGCCCCAGGTGCACAGCCCTGTCGCGTGTCGGCGTTTGGGCTCCCGCAGTACGATGACAGTTTCAGTATTTCATTTGCTGCAAATATTTCGCGCCTCTCGTCTAACAGTAACTGAAAAGCATCACTTTAAGTTGGGGGTATTTCGTTGGAAATATTCTCCAACTTAACTGTAGGTGCATGGTCGCTTGGTTTCGTGTCTGTACTGCATGCTGTTTTACGCTCAATAGTGCCAAAGTGAATGCACCTCACAGCGGGCTCTGCCACAGTGTTTTGCTCCATGAGCCAAGGTAGGCCCAGAATGGAGTCCTCTCTTAACTCCGGTGCAACCAAGACTATAGTTATGGTCTCGACATCTCTGACGCGCACAACAATAGTCGCTTAGCATTTCGTGCTTTCGGCAGCTAACTGAATGGTTTGATTCACAATTGCAAATTCTGTAGGATGAACAAATTCTGGCCGAATAAAGCTGTGGGAGGCTGCTGTATCGACTAAAGCATAACAACGTAGTTTGGTTACCTGATAAGAATTTTTATTGACGGGTGATATTGGCTGTAGATTTGATGGAGAAGAGCGTGTTGTGTTTGGATGTTTATATCGGTTCCGGGTTTGATGGTGACGTCCGGTCCAGTCACCTGGTTTTCCTGTTTCCCGACTGAGACTTTGCAGTGTTGCCACCTCACTTTATGTCTGCAGGGGCGTATTCTGACAATTTTTGTGCCAGTGCATCTGACAGCCGGGACAATAGCGACATGGGAACCTAGGTGACTGACTGTAATTCAGTGGACTTGGCAGTTTGTTTACAATGTTTACATGACCCTTATGAGTATCACTCTCATACCTGTCAGTCGTTCTGAGCTATTGTTCGTCACTGGCTGCCTGAGGCTTTGATGCAGTTGACTGCAAGCTATTGTGGGTTTTCATGTTGCCCCACTCCCATGTTGTGATGGTGGTGATTGCAGTGTATCGCTGTTGAATTGTGTGGCAGACCTGTTGAACTCGTCCGGCTTGTATGACAGCAGTGGCACGAGTGATTCACAGAACTCTGAGTGTACAGATTCAGTGATAGCTTTGAGCACTTGACACGAACTGAGTTGAAGTTGGTATTTCCAGAACACCTGGTACTTGCGTGACTCAAACGCGGCGAGTGGCTCGTCATCTTGTGGTTCGAGTGCAAGACGGCTCTGCACCTGTAAAGACAGTAATGCTTTCCCATAATGTGTCATGAAACAGCTGCGGAACTCATCCCATGGCATCCCATACCGTGTCATGCCAGACTACCACTTGCCAGCTTGTCTCGTAAGTTATTTCTGGACACAACTGCAGTCATTCTTCTTTGCTCATGCCATACCGGCATAACCAGCTTGTGCAATCTTCCAGGGAGTCCTCCGGTTCCTCGCTAGTCAGGCCAGCAAAAGATGGTAGGGTCTGTAATTAATGTGGCTTTGACATAAACGGTGGGCTGACCGTACCTGTTCCTGTTACATGTGCCACCACGTGGGCACTTGGTGCGCTCGCAAACACAGGAGGCACTGAAACGTGGACAGCCACGACTGTTGTTTGCAGGTTAGCAAGCGGTGTTTATTTAAATAAAACCTCAAGAAAAATTTTGACAGTAGAATGAGGTTATGAGTGGCTGACGTGTGGTAGTAGTTCAGCCAAAACACTTGAAGCCCATTCCGACTACAGTCTGGCATTCCTTGGTCACGAGGCACTCCACATGTGCGGCCTCCGTGCTATATTTACACATTAAAGTTGCTGTCATTGTTGTTTGGCAGCATGGATGTCTTCACTCACTCACGGGGTCTTCCATGATGGTGAAGCATCCTGGTGTCCTGAGTTAGGCTGTGGCCAAGGGTTTCATGCTGTCCTGGGTAATGTGCGGTTGCACCAGACAAGTTCTTGTGTTCCTTGCTGATGTCTCGCACACATCGCACCGGAAAAGTCCCACGTGTGTCCACACCATTTCCACGGTCAATAAACATCCCTCGTGAAATCGTGCAGTGCACATTGTGCATGGCCTGGTGCACTGTCCAGGATGTACACTCAACAGGCTGTCGCAAACATCGCTCTTCACATTTCCCGTTTCAGTGCACATAGCTCACACGTCCATGCAGGAGCACCGTCGGATACTGCCCGCAGCTGGAGTTCACTGCTGTCGCGGAAGGGGCTGTGTGGATGCCAAATCAGTAGCAACGACTTGACTTGGTATCTGTGATTTACCGGTTGTTCTGGTAGAGGTTCAAAACACTCATTGCAAATGTGGCCGATGGTTCCATACCTATTGTGGTAGGCCACAGTGTGTAAGCATGGAGCTGATGATCAGCTGTTTTCCCACGAGGTTACTGACCTCGTTTCGGCAGGCTCCCTTCACACAGCGCGCGAGGGGAGGTAGCTCAAGCTATCGATACTCTGCGGAGAAGGCTGTCCTTAATGCGCGCATTCTACCACCCCCCTGGGTTGTCGGGTGTGTGAGGACTGAGCATTAGAATGTGGCCTCTAAATGTCCAACTTCGCGCATGCTACCATCCCCCTGGGTTATCGGGTGTGTGAGGGCTGAGCATTAGAATGTGGCCTCAAGATGGCCAACTTCGCGCACACTCTGTCCCTTCCCTCACGATGGCGTCCACGTGAGTTTTCGACAAGCTGAAAGTTCGTACACGTCCTGCAATTGACCGAAGGTATTGATGCGCAAAAGTCACTCTTACGAACACCACAAAGTTGGGCGACAAATTGATGCAAGCGGAGGTCATGTAGAGGGGTTAGAGAAACCCAAACATCTCCAATAAAACTGCTGGTGTAATTCTCGCATGTCAGTGGCATGCAAAAGACAGATTGCCTGGTAGCACCAGTTCATCAGAGAGGACGAACACTCGGAGAGCAAGGTATTATGGCCGACGGCCAGGCGTTTAAGCTCTGAAAAGCTCCCCACTCGACATCATACTGATGCAGGGGAATTTTAAGGTGTTCCTCATGCTCGATGGAAACAATAAATCACTCGCCATGGATAGTGGGCACCTGGACGCCCTCACGTAAGTAAAAGTAATAGCAACTATGGAATATGCGGGTTGAAGGGTCCCACACCCTGAAGGCCGAGATGCAGCAACGAATTCAATAATACACACATTTCTGTGGTTATTATTGAAGACTAGCACTGTAAATCCACTGAACACGATTACATGGTGGTGTAACTAAGCGGATCCGAACCTAAGTCCGTCTGGTGGGCGATGCTGACAAAGGTCATGTAGGCGATGAAAAAGCCCCTGGGTGTACTGACTGGCAAGGGTCGAGAAGGTAAATGAAAAGGTTCCCAATTACATAAAACTATTGATATACTACTGACCAGTAAAAAGTGAGGATGGTGCACAGAGCCGACAGCCTCTTAACTCCGCGAACCGCCAACTGACGAGCGGTTGCCTGGCTTGCGGTATCATGCAGCAGGTTCCCGTCAAACACTCGACAAAACATATAGGTACTACATTTAAAGTCCAGTGAGCAAGAGCCAAAAACACTTGTGTTAGTTAAACTTGAGGATTGATGTCCCAAAGGCTGTTTGGGAATGTTTATATGAAAATTTGTAGAAATGAAGTTTATGTACAAATCATGCAATATGTTGCACTGAATGTACTAACTGAAGTTTTATTTAGTAAATGATTAATTATTTAAACATGGAAAAGCACTGGTGATGTTAATGTTTAAGGATTTTGATATTTACACTCAGAAACCGAATGAAAAAAAAATGTGTGGTAAAGTTGGCTGCATGGGCGAATCCACTTTCGCCACGAGGCACAGGGGTGTTTCGACGAACATTTAGGTTAAACCTGAGATTTTACTACTGACATTATTTTAGCTTAAAACAAGGTTACCCCTGGCCTTTAATTACTGTCACCATGTGGTGGTGAAACCCTTGGTAACGTAACTGACACTGAAGTGTCTGCATGACCATTGTTGAGTAAATGTTAAATTACTGGGTTTAACATTACCAATTGCCTTTCTTAGGGGCTGATACACACTGGTAACACACAGCATCGTCGGGGTGGCGTCAATGTGCTGCTACCTATTGTGTGCATGCTGCTGTGCACATTACAATATGTGGAGGTGGTATGGGCCGCCTCGGCCCACTTTGTAACAGGTGATATGGCGCTCACATCAGGCTTTAGCAAGATATGAGTTGTGGAACAGTCTGCGTCAACATGCTTTATATTTAAGAGTGATTCTGTTTGGATTATCCTTATTTTATAAAATAGGAGGGATAACATTTTAATTAAAAATCTTTCGTGAGACTGTTGTTGCTGTGTACACATCACACCTAAGCCTATTTCAGTGAATACTGAACTTACTAGGTCTAATTAATTTTACTGCAGTGTAGTTGTACGAAAGCCTCTCGTATTCACTACACATTAGCACAGAATTATTTAGAAATGGCCGAACGGTAGCCTACGTACTGTTGAAAACTATGTTGCTATACATTTAAGGGGAAGAAACTCCAGGGGACCACGAGTAGACCGTAGTGGATGACAATCGCAGGGGTGAAAGTATGCGAAGGTTCCAGTGTTACAAGATGACTATTGCAGTGTAGTGGTTGAGACAAAACGTTGAAGTTACCTGCGGTGAGACATGCATGCACACTAATGGCGACGAGCAGGAGGACTGACCTGTTTGCGCCAAGTCTCACGTGGTAAATTTGTTTACACCAAACAATGAATTTCACAATTTCTTGTTGCTGCTGAAGTCTTTGTTTACTCAAATTGAAAAATATGTATTTATGCAATGTTATCTCTGTCTTTGTAACTGTCTAATTGCACAGTTGTGAACACTTGGTGACGTGACCAATTATGTGTTGAGGCTACACCTTGAGTTAAGTAAATCTAGAAAATCACTTAGGCTTATTTACTAAATAGACCATTTGAACACATTTTCCCTATTACAAATAGCACAATTTATACACTGGAAAACTACTACTTGCTCGCAAATGGTTAGTGTGCATCAGTCAGGTTGGTGGCCATGCCATACCGAACCTGGTTACTCTGACAACACTACACTGCACTGCTTTGCTTTACCCTGCCTGGGTGTCGGTTGCACAGCACTGTACCTTGCACTACACTGTAGTTTCGAGGGGGTGACAACGGGGCTGTATGCCTAGCAGAAGATGGGCCCCATCAAAATAATAAATACATTTTGCTCTGATCGCATCACATATCTATCACTTCAAGCCCTCTATATTCTGTTAGCAACATAACTTATGTAGAAGCTGGTTACTGACGAAAAACACTCATTTGTAGTTGTGTTAAAGAAATGCTGCTCTCCATAAATAAAACACTTAAGTTTTCACAAACAATTTAATTCACCAAAATTGATCACATGCATCCACTACACTAAAATAATGATGACATTATGGAAATTTATTTTTCACACTTTAAAGCACAACTACTACATATATGATTGTAATGAAAACTTTGTTACAATTTTCCTTCATAACTTGATATGAACCTACACTCCTTACATATTTGTGTAAGTACGAGAAAGCTACACAATTTGAGGTTACGAAAATTTATAACCCAAAACTTTGACGCGAGCGGGGGTCGCTGTGAGGGTAAAATAGACTGATAATTCTCCGGTGAATAGAGAGTTAGAATTTTTCCTGCACTGCAATGGCATGCGATGACAGGTTGCCCGGAGGCGCCAGCTCGTCTGGTGTAAGGGACGAGCACCTCGGTGAGATAGGTCGTGCGTCCGACGGTCACAGCATTAAAAGTTCCCTCCCACTCGATGTCATGTATCGCAGGGGACTCTTTAGGCGTTCCCCACACCTCGATGCACACAACAAAAGCACTCGCCAGGTATATAGGGCACCTGGACGTCCACGCTGAGAATTCATACTACACTTAATAAAATCTGCAGGTTTTAAGGAACCCATAACCTTAAGGCCATGAAGCGGCAAGCCAATAAAAACCATGTTACATTTACGGGTGTGAAGCTGTATTTGGTCGTCTCTGCAATACGAACAGTATACACTCAAATGGCGGCGACAAAAGCGGGTCTGGACCTAGCCTGTCCGGTGGGCGAAGCTACGTGTGAAAACCTAGCCACGTGGGCTAGAGAGATTAATTGAATACTGAAACCCCTGGGCACAATGAGTTGCAGGGTTGAAGGGGTTCCTCCGGCACTGAAGTTAATTAAGAGGAAATGTTCCAGACATATATCCTACCAGCACACAGATATCCTGAGGATGTCCGTAGGAAGTGGGAACTGTCGTCCCTAGGACGTCCTAGGGAAGTTCATTTCAAGTCCTTTTTATGTAGGAAAAGTTCATGAAAAAGTACTACCTACGGACATCCCTAGGATGTCTGGCATACACATCCCTGGGACATCCCTAGGAGCTCCCTGGGATCTGTAATAAACACATCCCCAAGACATCCTCAGGAGCTCTCTGGGATCTGCATTAAATGCATCCCCAGGACATCCCTAGGAGCTCCCTGGGACCTGTATTTAACACATCCCTAGAACATCCCTAGGAGCTCCCTTGGACCTGTATTAAACACGTCCCTGGGACATCCCTAGGAGCTCCCTGGGACCTGTATTAAATACATCCTTGGGACATCCCTAGGAGCTCCTTCCAGCAGCAAAAGTAAAAGTTTAGTATTCAACACAAAAGAAAACAAATGTATTTGTTTTGGTTATATGTAAACTTAGTATTTAACAAACAGTCAAATACACATAATTGTTAATGTAGCCTCTTAATGTGTGTCGAAATTAATAAATTTACCTATTTCTTAAGGCATATATAAATGTTATGAATTATCTACTAAATTAATTGCAACAAACCTCATGTATATTTAAATAATATCGTGAGCTATCTAGTGGTCACATTAGGATCTTGCCTAGAAATCCACTACGTCCGTGAGAGCTCCTGCTCGGATATCCCAGGGAGCACCTGCTAGTACATCCCAGGGAGCTCCTACTCGGACATCCCAGGGAGCTCCTGCTCGGACATCCCTAGGAGCTCCTGCTCGGACATCACAGGGAGGTTCTGCTCGGACATCCCAGGTAGCTCCTGCTCGGACATCCTAGGGAGTTCCTCAGAGGAGCTCCGTGGGAGCTCCCTATAAGGACATCCCTGGGAGCTCCCCAGATGAGGAATTTAGGATGACCCAAATTCATCTTCTAAGGAGCTTCCTGGGATTTGATGTACTTTTCAAGGAGGTACTTGGGACGTCCTAGGGACTTGGTTTTTCGGAGCTCTCGGACATCCGAAATATCCATCCTTAGGACATCCCGAGGATCGCATGTACCCGGATATCCTCATAGGAAGTCCCTAGGACATCCTGGGGACTTGCTGTGCTGGTAGGGTAAAGACGCCAAAAGATTGAACCAAGATGAGATGGTGCCGGAGCGACATGAAGCCGACAGTCTTCGAATGCCGCTTATCGCCAACTGCCAAACGCTTGACGTGCTACCTGCGTCGGCAGCAGGTTCGCGCCAAACTTTCGTCAAAACACAAAATGCACTCTTAAAACACAGAATAAATAAAGAGTCAGTAAATTGTTAATTATTATGCTTGCTGTTTAGAGTCCCAAACATCTTCAGGGAATCTTTATATTTTAATATTACAAATGTTTAAGTTTTAAGTAATTTTGTATTATGCCGTATTATTTTGGGACCAAGTAAATTTCAGCTCTAGATTAATTTTGAAAGCATAACAAAACATTGACATCACTTTAGAATAGAAAAACAATTAAATTTACTTTAAAAATAATTTGAATTTCACAACGTGGTCAAACTCGCCGCATGGGCGAGTCCAAGATGTGTCCGAGGCGCAAGGGTGTTTCTACGAATTTAACAGTTAAGCCCGACGTAATATTATAACATAATTTTAAAATGAATTGAAGGCTACCCCTGGCCTCGGAATTTAACCACCATGCGAAGATATAACTCACGATCCCTATTTCACGGCTGTGTTGTTGGAGCACGTGACACAGTGTAAAAGTGTTATCACGGTGAACTTAGGAAACTGGGCACTTTCCCACCAATGGATGGTGCACACGATTTATCGGCGCACACACTGGCACTACCCGCGTCATGGAGGTGGCGCCTGGACGCCGTCGCTTCTTGAGTCTACGTGGCCGGGCGTGTTCCAATATGTGGAGGTGGTGCTGCTGCCTAGGCCGTTCCGATTGGGTGGCGCGGTGCGCACGACGGGCTTCGGAAGAGGAGATGCAGAACGGTCCACGTCATATTACTTTTAGTGCGAGAAATTGTTCTCTGCAATATGAATGCTATATCTGCTTGTAAGATCGAAGGTTGGCAAACAGAACTGCCATCCAAGTGGCAGTGAGAATGATGTTACAAATTTTCTGATTGGCTTCTGTAAGTTGGTGATGGGAGGTAGTTGCACCAAGCAAAAATATATGCTCCGTCCCTTGTGTTTTGCATTTCGAGAATATTTAATTTCAACTACGACACTACGGCTAGAATTGTTGGTGCAGAGCGACTTTTCCTTGTGTTGCGTCGGTGCAAAATGCATGTGGTGATATCTAGGGCGGTATTCATAGTCATGTCTCGAGACAACGACTTGACCAAGACGATCTTATTTCTTAAGACAGCACTCTTCAACTCTAAAGTTTTATAGTCCACGAATAACCGGCCCCCGGGAGTGTAACCAAACAAAGACTTGTTGTGAATATGGCCAATATGGCAGACTTGTTTACATGCACAAATAACTATGGTACTTGCTGTATGAACTTCCTTAAATGGCCATAATTAAATACCAAAACTAAAAAATTAAGGAAATACTTTATAGGAGATGTGTAAACAGGGTTTAAATATAGAGTTTTAAATGTAAAACATCAATTAAAGAATTTAATACATTCATTTACCTTAAAAATACCAGTCTGTTGTGTATTTTTTTGTGGTTAAAGCAGTATGGCGGCCGGCTAATTTCTGCTGACTCCTCCCTCCCTTTGACTTTACACCATGGAGGTACATGGGGGTGAAACTCGAATAGGACGTCGGGGTCTTGCTTTATGTTTTGCTAAATGTCCGCAGCTAATATGAGTGCAGCACTTTTGCCTCTAGCCATAATTCACTATTAGTTTGTTTTTAGTTGAAGTTTATTAAAATGGCGGCAAGGTGAGGTGGATTGTTGGTGTTATACGTTTTTATCTAAATTTACTTGAAATCCTCTATTAAAGAAACTAAAAATTATAAAACATCGTTAGCCCAGTGATTTACAGTGTATCCTATGTTTAACTTTCCTGTGTTTCATTAAGTGCTTTCATGTGCCTGTTCCATTTTAAATAATTGGTTATGAGTGACGACAGGACGACAGTGCTTTACGTTTTGTTTTATTTTATTTTTGATTTGTATCTTTTGTCAGGCCCGAATATTGAGAAATGAAATTAATGTACCAAGGAATGGTGCTGCAGTGTGTTTTCCAGCGGAGAAAGTAATTAGGGAGTGGTTACGAAGTAGAGAAGTTCGTTGGTAATGTTAGACACTGTCCACGCTAAGGTTGCAGCAGAAATAAAAATTACCAACTAAATAAATCAAAGCAATTAAATTATATCTTTATTCCTCACACTGTTATTGTACCGACACAGTTACCTTGTATTTTTCTAGATTTCAAATGAAAATTATGCTGTGCAAACATTTTACTGTCATTTGCTTGAAGGGATTAGCTGCAACCTTAGAATGGATTGAGTATAGGAAGGGTACAGAAGTGTTTACTGTGAGTCTGGTGAGGGAAAAGGCATATTT
>PNEQ01029567.1:0-13973 GCA_003012365.1 Medauroidea extradentata | reverse complement strand
CGCCGTCCGAAGACACTTTTTCCACCATTCCAAGGGGTGGTAACCCCCATTTGACTATGTAGGGTATGCGGTAGATCAACAGGGGTAATGGCATGCCACAGCCACTGAATTGTTTGGCATACCTACAAATTTTCATCCCTTAATATCAAATGGTTCCCGTCAAATTCAATAAAAACCATACTTGCAACCCCATCTTCACGGGGGTTTCCTGCCCTTAGGAGTGGTTTCCAGGCATTCGTTGCCAGACATTTTCTAACTGTTATTTTGCAAGGAACATCCTGTCACAGTTTGTCGCAGAGCTGATGACTCACCCTGTATATATATATATGTATATATATATATATATATATATATATGTATATATGTATATATATATATACAAGGTATCCACAAATTATCACTACAACTTCAACAGTAAATAAAAAAAAAAATAACGAGCAGTGGTAGAAGCACGCAGTTTGCTGTATGTGGATGAGCAGTTCACAAAGTTTCAATACAAAATTAATAGACTTCTACATGTGCACTTTTTGTCGCCCGAAGCACACCAAAACGACACTCCAGTTCCTGCCATGTCCGCGCCAACATGCCCTTCTTGACAGTCTCAATGGCAGCAGTGATCGACCTTAATTCCTCCAAATTGGCTACACGGGTCTTTTACACAATGTCCTTAACATAGCCCCGTAAGAAGAAGTCGAGGGGCGTGATATACGGTGAACGAGGGGGCCAAGAAATTGGGACGTCTCTGCCTATCCAACGTCCCGGAATCTGCTGATTCAGGAAGTCTCACCCAACCAAACCCCAGTGAGGAGGTGCGCCATCTTGTTGAAAGATCACACTTGGCTGCATAACTTCCAGTTGTGGGATCACATATTCGGTGAGCATGTCCAGATACACATTGGCTGTGATTGTTCTTTCTATGAAAAAGAAAGGGCCGATGATACGATCAAACATGACACCACACCACACATTCGCCTTTGGGCTGTCGCGCACAATCTCTCGTGATAGGTGGGGTTGTTCTGAACCCCAGATTCGAACGCTATGTCTGTTCAACACACCAGACACATGAAATGTCGCTTCGTCACTGAAGACAGCTTGCTTGAGGAACCTGTCGTCATCGTCAATGCGTTGCAACATGTCTGCAGCGGATTCAGGACGCCGTGGTGCATCATCTGGTTGCAGAGTTTGAACCAGCTGCACTTTGTATGCATAGAGTCGTAACTGCTTGTGCAAGACTTTGTGTACAGTTGATCTGGGTAACTGCAGTTGTCTTGCAGCAGTACGAACTGACTTTCCAGGACTACGCTCAAACACAGCACGAACTCGGTCAACGTTTTCAGCACTTGTGGATGTTCGGCCGACGCCCTTCTGATACAGCACACTGCCAGTATCCATAAACCTCCCATGCCAGTCTCGTATTGAGGATCGTGCAGGGGGGTCCTTTCTATACCTTGTCCTGTAATTTCGTTGCACTTGTGTGTCCGACTTTGTCTCAATATACCAAGGCACTCATTGAGCCTTCTCTTGAGGGGTGGTCATTCTGGTGGATCAGCAGTTGGATCTGAAAAATACACCAAAAGATGAAATGTTGACATTTATAGCCGTAAAAACTCATATAAAATTTTTGGGAGTTATTCTTTCCCCTGTAACAAACGGCATGTTTCTATCACCTTTCGTTAATTTTTTATTTACAGTTGAAGTTGTAGTGATAATTTGTGAACAGCCTGCATATATATATGAATGTGTTTGTTCGTTCGACTACTATGCTTTCCTATACCATTCATCCAACTGCGATGAAACTTCTTTGAGTGTGAGTGGACCTGAGGAGGATTTAGTAAAGTAAAAGCAAGTTTTAAGGGCGGTGTACAAAACAGGGAAGAAGGGCAGAGCTGGGTAGCCAAAAAAATTCTGTAAAAAAACCATGAGCGAGTTGATACACGCGCGCCCACGAAGGTTTCTGCAAAAAAAAAACTTATACTTGGTAGAGGAGGGGCAAAACGGGTTACGGTGCTGGACTGGGTACCCAAAAAATTTAATTGACGTTGCAAAGCATGCCGGGACAGCTATTTAAAACAATTGACGAAAACAAAATCAGCAGTACGTCAAATCAAAGAAAAAGGAATGCATAATAATAATAATATAAAAATGCATGTTGACATAAAAATATTAACATCAAATAATTATGTAGAAAATAATACAGGGAGGAGTCGTTGAAATACCGTATTTAACAGTTTCACTTCATGCCACATGCCACTAGGTTATTTTTCTCACTCTTATATTCGTAATTATAACCAAGCCTTCCAATAATATTCTCTAGCATATTTGGTCAAAAGGTTTTGAAGAATGTAAGAAGTTTAAAGTGGTTTATAAAGACGTATGTTGGTTTAGCACCCTAACTTCATACTAGAATAATTCTGTATCCGCCATCTTGCTGGTTTCACTGTCTACGTGACCGTTATTCAATTATTTACCACGGGGAAAGGCGACTGTCAAAAGAAAATGCACTAGACAAGACGAAATGCTCTTCGATGCATACAAAAAGTCCAGCATTTGTTTTACTACGAGGGCTCGGGTAAAGCGAGCGACAATATCCACAAACTATCCCCGACCATGGAACACGCAGTACAAAGGGTTGGTGAGGGGTGAAGCTTAAGGGGGAGGGGGTGAGAAGAATCTGTTTTCCGGCTGCACAAATTCTCTTCGTGTTAGCGTACACCCGGGAATGAAAACTTCGATTCTAATCGAGCCCCTCCTAAATAACTGTATCGCACAGGAACGGTAAAAACCGCCTCAAAATTATGTCTAAATAAAAAAAACCGTCGTATGACACTTACTGCAAACAGCGAAGGGCTGAAAACGCAGCGAGGTACGGTAGATGACTCTGGGAAAGGGACGTTGGTGCCAGATTTACACTAAGAGCGGACTGGGTAGCCTCACGTCGTATTTTCGTAAAAAAAAAGAAGGGGAAAAAACTGTCGCTCTTTCCAGCTTCGTCTGCGCCATTCCAGAGAAACTGCGAACAACTGATGTGCACGCAGAACTTTTTTCTAGTGACTCCCTTCTTTTTTTAATATTGTTATTTTCATCATTTCGAACAGTGCGCTTCATGAGAGCTCGCGAGGATTACGGTCCACGCGCTAGACAGAAAACGAGGACAATAATTCCCTATCTCCATTGCCCCTCCCCCTACACAATCCAGTCCAGCACTTCTAGGCTCTCTCTAGCTTCTATTATCGGCATATAGCAACTGGATCGGCACAACTGCGTCAAGTAATATTTGAAGAGTGCGCTTCAGCGAACAGCTCTAGAGTCCTAATCTACCGATAAAAATAAATTCTCCTGGTGGACGAGAAAGAAAGACACAGAGAAAGAGAGAGAGAGAGAGAGAGGAGAGTGAGAGAGATTGTTGCCCGGGCAAATAGAATGAGTAAGGGGAGCGCGCGGGTTCGAGCACAGTTGATCGGATTATCCGATAATCCAGCCGATACCGCGGGTCAGCGAGTCAATCCATAAATCAGCCCGCGAACCCGTGATTCATGCACATTAGCGCCCGCCAATGAGGGGCGCCGGGCGCCCTCTAACCCCCCCTCCCAATCCCGGCTCGTTTTTCCCACCGACCGCCTCTTCCCCCTTTTTTCTTTCATTTTATCTCCCTCCCCCCGCTTACCCTCTCAGTCTGTTCCTCGCCACATGTCGCAGTGGAGTTTACCAGAGAGGCAACCTCAAATTCGCTTGACACCACACCCTTCAGCGAGTGATACGAAAGGGTGGGTGAGTGGATGAATGGTCATTGTAACTATGCAACCCCACTCAAGTAAATAAATATCTTATGGAGGGAGGAGGATTATCAGAAGGCCAGGATAAGGCTCCCCAGACTGCAGATTTACGACTGGGAGCCAGGGAGACCACTCGTTGCAACAAGGTGAATTTCCCTGACAGAAAACCAACAATTTCCCTGACTTTCGCCAACATGAAAATAACATTTTGGCATTTTATTCAACACATTTTCCAATAAAGTTAAACATTTCAAGTCCTTTCTGACACTACTACCAGTGAACTTGACAAACGTCCAGCAGAAATAACTACGAACTTGACAATGGAGTATGATCACCTCTACATTACGTCAATTTTTTGAGCAAAAGTGCTATAATGATCTTAAAACTCTATTATATTCCTTCCTAAGACTTTTGCGGAAGCTCAAAATGAACGAGTCACGAAAATTCCCCGAAATTTCTCAGATGGACCAAAAATTACCTAGAATTTCCCTGATATTTCTAGGTGGCCATAATTTCCCTGATAATTCTTGGTTTTCCAGGTGGAGGGCCATCCTGTTGTGGGCACCTGCTTGCCCCAGGGTTTGACATGAGATGAGGTCCTACGAAGGAGAAGAGCCGGGATGAGAATTGCGGGAGGAAACAGGAGCTCCCCAAGAAAATCCGCTGTCCACCGACATCGTCCGGCACGATTCCCACATCCGAACATCCAGGGCCGACCTCGCCGGGAATCGAGGTTGCCTTAGTATAAGGCGAGTGGTCTAACTACCCCCTTTCCATTTATAACTTCGATAATATTTGACATTTCTGAGAGCATTTACTTCCGACAGGTCATTAAATTAAAGCATTTTACAAACTTCGCGAGACGATTCCTTGTAAAATGGAGGTACAGTTATACAGTGCAAATTTTTATTCTTGGTCTCGACTGGCTTATGGACGGCGTTGTAGTGTGTCACAGGTATATTTTCAAGTGAAACAGCTTACTCTAATCATATTATGTTTACCTACGAAAAGAACACACACTTAAAACAATGCTTCTGTGTTTTTAAAAATTCAGCATGCTTGTTAGAGACATGCTTTTGGGGACTGTCCAAATGGCAATAAACGACTTTTTTTAGACTGCTGTAGCTTCGAAAATAACACCTGAATTTGTAAAGTACAAAGTTAGAGGCATGCATCGGCCTTTACTTAATGCTATTTGAAAATAAAATTTTGGGGTCACCGCTGAAAGGCTCATAGGGGAAAAAAACTGCAAGGAAAACCTTGCATGTCAGTTTGACGCGCTGTGAACAGAGGTGACATGCTTATCGTCGAGTGTGGTACTCTGGTTCGTATCGCTACGCTGTTCCCACATGTCAAAGGTGAAAATTTGAAACAGATACATGGCCGTCTACCCAGGCCGCAGAGTGATGTACACAGCTTCGATCGTTACAAGAGTATATAAAACTGCTCATCGAGCCTAAGTGATGTCTGCTTAGAAGAACGTTGCATTTGCGTGGCCAATTTCAGGTTCGCCACACGTCATTAAAGCATATTTTATAGCAGCGAAAATAAGTGTTCTTGCGGTATTTTTATGTAGAAAATCTTGGTGCAGAATATTTTAAAAGGTATGGGTATGTACAATACACCTTTATATTTAATGTTATGCAATAAAATGAAGGTTCACCAATGAATGTCTCGTAAGAGTCGAGTTGTAGGTGAGACGACAGCACGCCTGTTCAATGACTTGCGCCTAGAGGTTAGGATGCATGTGCTGTGACGTCCTTATCGCTTCCGCTCTTCTAGGACAAAATACCCAGGCACCACCTAAGGGATATGGAAAGGTAAGATGTGCGAGTGACTGGAACACTCAGTCGTCGGTTAAATCTGAACTTGCCGAGTAGATATTCTATTAGGCCTAGCGGACGTTTATTTATACAGCACTGGGCAGTAGTATGCTTTGCTTACGATTAAAAAAATAATAAAAAACTGTATTTAGAAAAATAAAGGAATGAAACCATAAAATCCATAAATATATACGACGTTCCTCGCATGTACCACGCAGGTAACACGGGGTTTATCTCTCTCGACAATGACAAATGCTGAATGTTTGTTTCCTGGCTTAGTGAGTTAGCCGAGAACTGCTCTCGTAGGGCGTGCAATAAAATACCGATCTTAACTGTTTCAAGAAGATGAACGTCAAATACTCTGGGGTGTCTATTGCCGCCCCTCTTTGCTTTTAATTCCACTATTCAGCAAAAATCATTCACGACGAATGTTATCACGGGGTGCTGACCGCCGCCCCTAACATCCGAAACAAATAGCTGAAAATTGGAGACCTTCGCTCTCCCTCGACATCCACGGCCAAATGCCTCGACCCACCTTCTCTATCGCGGCTCTTCACTGTCTTGGCGGGAAACCATCCTCCCAGTCCAGTGGTCACGAGGGGGTGTCTCCGACCAATCAGTGTTAATCATCCTTCAAAGCTCCGTCCTCAGAGAACAGGTACCGTCTCAATTCACTTCGCCTTCTTTTATTTTCCAACTACATTTTACATCTAAAATTATATATTTTAAATAAATACCTAAAAGTTGCACGTTACAAATTGAAAACGGTAATTTTTATGATGTTACGTTAATATCCAGGACTATGATAACCAAATTAAAAAAAAATATTCGCTTATTTTATTTTACAATAATTTACTCTCCGAAAATCTCTGCACGAGTTTTAAAATTAAATCAAGAGTATTTTTGAAATTCGATTACAGAGTCCTGGATATTATCGTACTAAAAATTACAGAAATTACGGTTTTAAATTTTTTGTGGATTTTATGGTTTCAATCCCTTATTTTTCTAAATACCATTTTTAATTTTTTGCTCGAAAGCGAAGCACACTATCACCCACAGGCGCAACTAGGAGGGAACTAGGGCACGCCCCCCCCCCCAAAAAAAAACCAACGAAGGTCTTAAAAATTACAATTAATTTAGTATTCAATAATTAGTGATATTATTACCAGTATAATTTTCAATGTTTATCTGTGAAACTGCTAAAATAGCCATATTTTGCACCTTGAAATCCTGAAATTTTCCCGTGGGAGGTCCCCCGAACCCCCCGCTTGAAGATGTGGTTGGTGATCCCTTATAATATTCCCAGGATAGCCATCCTTCCTCGTCTAAAATTCACAAATTCTGACTACGTTACTGATTACAGGTAGGTGTAGCTTGAAACTAACTGTATTCAAGAAATTGTTCCCTCCCCAAACGTTCATTCTAGCTGCGCCTATGCATCACCCATTGCTATACAAATAAATGTCAGCTAAAAGATACTTACTCAACAAAGAATCCCCACCGAATTTTGACGAGTAGTTCAGATTTCATCGACGATTGAGTATTCCAGTTGTTCGCCCGAAATCTTAGCTTTCCATACCCCTTAAATGTCAACAGTAAAGGCTGAAAGAACCGTCAAAATACATAAACTATACGAGAAAGTGTATGTAACCCTAGACGGAATAGTGAGTTGTGTCCACTTGAGAGGCTCTGGGCGTGAATCAAGACATACGGGAATGGACTAAGTACTTCCCCTCCCTCCCCTCAACTTCAAGAACCATCCCCACTCCACAATCAGTGTTAAGTAGCGTGCCGCGGCTGCGACATGCAAGTTTCATCACTCCCAGCCGAGAATAGATGCGACGTCATGACGTATTCACGACGCAAGTATCATTCGTTAATGTTCGGTCGATGGTACGAGGCTCTACGACCAACGAGCACGCTGGAGCACAGTTGCAGCCCGGTGTGAATGGACTGAGGACATTATACTATCGTATATTCTTACCGAAGATACCCGAAGTGCCTTCTGTGTAACTGCCAGTTAGTGAACCTGCAAGGCACGTGAGATGTGCTGTACCGTAGTAAGGAAAGTATTTTTCCTGTATAACTATTAAAAAATGTTTACAATGCGCTTATCTACAAAAAGAAGACACACTTCAAACTGTGCCCCTATGATTTTAAAAATGCCGTCCGCTAATTAAGGGCGCGACGACCAAATTTTTATCATCATTATTTTATTTTTTATTTGTTCCAGATATTTTCTTTCTTACTTTAGACACAAAATGTGACTAAATTTGGCTCTCATGAAATTTTTTTTTATCTCTCATAGTTTTCGCGTAATGGCTGGTTAAAGTCATATTTTGCATGTTTCCATTTTAACGACTACACTAAAACCAACTGATATACCAAACTAAAAAAAAAAATCACAGTGGATAAAGACATTTCTGGCTACAATGTCATGCTCATAAAAAAAAAGAATAAAAATTATTTGAATTAAAAAAAATGCTGAAACTAAAAATACAAATTTAAAAATTCATTAATTTTTTTTTAAAAATACAAATAATTTTTATTCTTTAATTTTATGAGCATGTCATTGTAGCCTGTAATGTCTTTATACACTGTGATTTTTTTAAGTTTGGTGTATCAGTTGGTTTTAGTGTAGTCGTTAAAACGGAAACATGCAAAATATGTCTTTAATAAGCCATTACGCGAAAACTATGAGAGATAAAAACATTTCACAAGAACCAAATTTAGTCACATTTTGTTTCTTAAATAATAAAAAAAAATATATGGTATAAATAAAAAAATGGCGATGAAAATTACGGTAGACCGCGCCCTTAAAAACATGTTTTCTTAATTCTTAAAATGTGCTAAAAATTACTTTTTTTTCACGTTGCTCTAGCTGAGAAATTATCAACCGTCATCGTAAAACAAAATCATAGAAACCTGCATTGGAATTTACCCCACACTTTCCACAGATAAAATAATATGCCTTAGCTTGAAGCCTCGTTGAAAAACACATTCTACGATAACACTGCACTCTAGTTTAGTTCTCCGCGCCTAGAGGCGATGATGTGTTTGACGGACGTGCTATATCCGGCTTATCGCCTTCCCCGTTTCCGTCCCTCAAACTAAGGTTAATTCTACTACAGGTTAGAAAGAAAATACGTTTACTTATGGGAGAGCTTGGCACAGGGAAAATTTCTGCCACTAGTTTCGCTTCAATCGTTTAAAGACCAAATAAATAAGAAACCGTAGTAAAATTAAATTTTAATAAACTTAGAAATTATATTAGTCATTTCATTTAAGTGAAAAGAAACCGATTTCGCGTTTTAAATTATCAACTTAATGTACCTTAAAATTCAGGAAAGCTCTGTGATTGATCAGTTTGGTGCACTAGCGATACCAACACTCAAGTGGCAGAGATTTTCCCTGTGCCAAAGTTATAACATTGATCTCTTCTAACCTGTAGTAGAATTAACCTTACTCAAACATAAAGAAACTAACGTCCACTAGATCTGAAGGCGGCCGCCTAGGTACTTTGCGCGAATGAGGCCTAGGAATGTGGAAGCAATAAAGACGACACAGAACGTGCATCACGCCTCACGCTGGCCGACGACACTTTCTCTCCCTAGCCATCCGCGCTGTTGTCAGGTTCGGGAGGAAACGAATTTGTTGAATTTATTTCATATATTACATTTTACATTACATCACCGAATATGTTTCATTTATTTCATATATTATATTTTAACACCAAATATGTTACATTTATTTCATATAGACTATTAGATTTTAGATTTTATCGCCGAAAATGTTGCATTTAATACATATATTATATTTTATATTTTTACCCGAATATTTTACATTTATTACGTGTATTACTTTTTATATTTTACCGCCGAATTTGTTATATTTTTTCATATATTAAATTTTATTTTTTATAACAGAATACTTAACACTTATTACATATTTTAGTTTTTATATTTTCCGTCGAATTTGTTACATTTATTTCACATACTAAATTTTATATTTTATCTCCGAATACAATACATTTATTTAATGTATTACATGTTATATTATACCACGGAAGTTTCTCAAGGGCACTGACTTGTGCCGGATGACTCACAACAAATACTTGAGGAACACCTCTGCGATTACTAAGCAGTTCTACCAACCAATCCTACTCCCAAGTACACGAAGGCAAAAGTCCCTGGGCAATGCACTTCAATCGAAGTGTAGCCAACGGGAGAGGATGAAAAAGGAGGCTCTCGGTTTTCCAGAGAATTTTTTTTTCAAGCCAAACTGTAGCGTAAAATTGTTCTATAACTTAGTTGTTAATCGGTTTACTATGTAATGTAACTATTCGAGATAAACAGTTTTAAGATTTTAGCTAATTTATTAATTAAAAGGCAATTTCATTAACTGACTGTGTTTTGACTCCACGAAATCCGAGTACGTAATAAAAACCAGTTGTAACAATGCCACAGAGTGGATTTATGATATCGGCTCATGTTTAGTACGTTTAAAAAAATATTTGTCGTCAAAAATGTAGCAACTCGGGCTCAAGTCCATGAGAGCCCTTTGCTGAATGAACTTTCCTGCAGCGATGGTACGAGAAAGTTTTTTTTTTTTTTTTTTAAGGAATACTTTAAACGTGTGTTCGATATTTTTATCTACGAAAAGAAAATACATTTAAAACTACGCTTCGTTATTTTTGTTTTCTAGATATCATGCTTAAAAACATCGTTTCGGTACACCTCAAAAGTCTTTAAAAAAAAAAAAACACTTCTCCAGACTGCTGTCAGGTAAAAATACCAATCGGAGCCCTAAATCAAAATCAGAGAAGCACGCGCTGGGCTAAACTATACACTTTATGTAAATAAAAATGTAAGTTACCGCTGCCTTGTTACCGAGTTTTGCAGAGATTTCGAAAATATTTTTTTCATTGCTACCTGATATCATATCAAAATTTTGCTCCAGAGTTTTGACACTTATATGTTATAATTTGTAGCTGAATTTTTTGTAGAAATGTACTGAACGGTTTTTTAGATTTCAGCATCCAAAGTACCACGTTTTTTTGTCGTGAAAATAAGCAAAAATTAAGCAATTTTTTTTTGCTGACGAATAGTACATTATTTTTAAAAACGCCTCCACAGTATTGTGCATCTTGTGACTGCACATTGACTCTAATTTTTTTAAAGCTTTTTGTTAAAAAGTAGTTGAGTTATTGTCACCAGTCAGAAAAAAACTCGGGAACAAGCCCTTAAGTCCCATAGGTAGAGCCCACGAGTTTTGGTGAAAAGAATTCTGCAACAGTTTGTTTCAATGCCTTATGTGCACATATGAAGCTGTGCTTCGTGGTTATTGGCAGAATGTATTATTGCACAGACGTAGCTCATTTGACTGTGCCGACAGTAACAAGGATAGTGCGACACCACACGTCTGTGATTGCGGGTAGAACCCTAGTTAAAAACATGCCAATCAGTGGCCATGAAGCAGGGCTGCAGTAGTGCACATAAGGCATCGAAACAAACTGTTGCAGAATTCTTTTCACTAATAATCGTGGGCTCTACCCATAGGAAAAATGAACGACCAAAGCACTGCGTGTCGTTTTCGCGCCCCACGCATAAAGGCGACACTGTTGTGGAAGCAGGAGACATTCTAGCCCTTATCGCCTGACAGTTTCCATACCTCAGACTCAGACACGGCATCTAGAGTCTGCTGTGTTGGGCTCTGAAAACTAGGACATTCCGGCTAACGGAGGAAACCGCGACTGAGAACTTCAGGAAACCTTGAGATGGCAGTCGAACTACCTACCTGACTTTCCCTAGCGAGAAGTCGGTGACAACCCCTTCTAGGAGAGCTTTGGAAATTCTCTTATCTCCAGAACTGACGGCCTGACCAATTTTGAAGGGGATTGAACGGGCCATAAAAAACCCAATCCCTGATAAAGATATTGACCGCCAAAGTTACTTAACACAACAATGTTACTTCAGAAACTGCGTGTACAATAATTAGTAGGGACCCTTGATTTTCGTGAAAATAATTTTGCCTCACTTTTTTCCCGTGCCTTACGCGCACATCTACAGTTCTGCTTCGTGGTCAGAGGTTGGATATTTTAACTGTCACGAGCCTTGAGATTCTACCGGCAAGTCACAGACGTGTGTTGTTGCACGAAAGTTATTGTAATTGGCTCAGTCAAATGAGATACGGCTCTTCACACAGACACGCTGCCAATAACCATGAAGCATAACTGCAGATGTGCACGTAAGGCACTGAAACCAACCGGGGAAAATTCTTTTGCGAAACACAGGGGTCACTAATAATTAGAGATGATGGTTTATCGCGGGAAAATTTGACTAATTACTGGGTTTCAACGCACGTTCAACTTATCAAAAGATTACTCGCTTTCGTTTGTAAGTTGTGTATCTCACCCAGTCATACACGTTGCAAGAAACTAGAGCGTTTTCAAGAATATCCTGTCACGAAAAATTTTCCCGATGTACCATCCACTGACTGTATATCGCGAAAATATTTTGTGCAACATATCCTTGAAAACACTGTAGTTTCTTGCTACACGTGTGATTGGATGTTATATGTGTGACACAACGTAGCTGTCTGGAGACCAATAATAGGCATCAAATATTACAATAGCGAGATTCTTATTGGCTCAGTCAAATAGGACAACAGCTCTATGCACAAGCGAAAGCCAATCATCTCTTCGTAAGCTGAACGTACGTTGAAACCCAAGAAATAATCACGTTTTCCCGCGATAAACCATCATCCTAACAATAATTTTCTATGAAAAAAAAATTATTTTAATATGCTCCAATGAAAAGTTATTTATTTGAAACGTTGTAACCTCATTGAAACCAAATGAAAGCAACCTGTATAGCTAAGCAAAAACATTAGCCCGTAATGCATTATAGTTGGAGGTCCGGATATTTCGCGGGTTCAACGACCAGCAGACTAGACTGCACAGTACTGTATACAATATGTCCTCAGCTAGTTGTACATTGTCTGCTGCTCCAGTGAGTGGCCAGTTTTACATGTGACAAGGTAGCGCGGAAGTCAGAGGCAAGTTTCCATGCCGATTTACTATTGAGCAATTTTTTTTTTTTCAAAGATTCGGCAATGAGGGTAAACTATGTACTGAAATACTGTGGAAATATGTCACCGCTGTGCTACGTCATGTTAGAAAACCAAGAGTGAACGAAGAAAAATAATAATAAATGAAAAACAAGCGAAAATGGGTCTTTAGTAGAAGGCCGGAGTCTTGAATGTGGCAACACTACATCGGGGGCCTGCTGCTTGTCACTTCTTGGCCACCCTAGTCTGCAACGTGTATAGATGCAGCTTTAGTGGCATGTACACGTCTACACTGACTAGGGCAGCCAATGAGCGACCGGTAGCAGGCCTCAGATGCAGCGTTGCCACATTCAAGACTCCGGCCTTCTACTAAAGACAGCCATGCTTCAGCCAACACACTTACACGTAATGGAACTGAAGAATCCCAACAGGGACTGTGTCAAGACACACATAATACACAAATAAAGGTTTACTATTGGTCGCGAGTCCTCACTGACTATACTAGTGAACAGTGATCCGCTCACGAAAGTAACTATCAAGTACAGCATTTCAAAACATAGCTTGCACCGTTCTACGTAAGTGAACTTGTGAAATTGCCAGGTTCCTATTTATACGGTGAGTACTCGAACAGCAGCATAAAATGGACACCACGCGAATCCTGGGCCAAATTGGAGACTAAAATGCCAGTTGCAAAATGTTCTACGATGACATTTTATTTGCACATTGTGGCTTTAGTTAGTCCACTCTAGCGCTCCACAGATATATTACTTATCTTACTATAGGCTGTTCAGGACAAACTGAACCGTGCTTACAATTTTCTGTTAAGCTTTATAGTAGATAGGTTTAGTATGTTCTGGGACAGCGGCTTGCGGCTGAGGATTTGAGGATTCGTGCCGCCATCTTGTTTCCGGCGGCCATCTTGTTTCCGGCCGCCATCTTGTTTCCGGCCGCCATCTTGGATTACGTCACTTTCAAAATTTTCCAAAATTTCCCAAAATTAAAAAAAAATTCAAAAAATTAAAAAAAATTTCAAAAATTAAAAAAATCTAAAAAATAATTTTACATCCATCCACCATCTTGGAATAATACCCCCCTTCCCCCATCCCCCCCAAAAAATAATATATTTAATTCTAGGAATGGCCACCAGGGGTTTGAGCCGCCATTTTTTTACTCACTTGATTCTACTCCACCCGTATACATATGTGCTTAAGGGCGACATGTAATGTACCATAAGCTCTCGCCCCTATCACCAATATTTTAATGCATGCCTCCAGGCAGCGAGATTGGCAAGTCTTGACAAGTATTATAT
>PNEQ01029566.1:0-13973 GCA_003012365.1 Medauroidea extradentata | reverse complement strand
ACACACACATATATATATATATATATATATATATATATATATATATATATATAAACCGAAGAAATAACAAAATAACAATGGCAGTAAAATTCTGCAGTGAGAGCTTCGATGAGATAAAGAAAAATATAAAAGCCCTTGAGACACTGAAACACATATTAGGACAGTGGAAATGCTGGGGGAAACAAGCAGATGTATTGAAGGAAGAAGTGGAGGATATTGAAGCATACCTGAGGCGGAACAATCTCAAGATATTTGGAATTCCGGAAAAAGAAAGTAAGGGTTTCTATGAAGTTACAAAGAAGACGGCAAAGGTGCTGAATGTCCAACTATAAAAAGACGACATCAATATTGTTCACAGATTACCAACAAGAAACCAGGGAACAATCAAACCAGTCGTCATCAAACTGACGAACAGGTGGAAGAAGCAGAAGATATTAGATACAAAAAAAAATGCCAGCTTAATGCTACAGAGCTTGGATACGAAGAGAAAGGACTAATATTCATAAACGAACATTTAACATCTCAAAATAAGGCCCTTTTTAAGAGAGCCAGGGACATGAGAAACAAGGGATATGTTTTTGCCTGGGTCAAAGAAGGAAAAGTGTTCCTACGGAAAAGTATGAAGGAAAGAGTGATCTATGTGAAAAATAGTGATGTGATGAAGAACATAGAAAAAAGAAAATAGCGGCAAGGTTAGTGTAGCCTGTAGTGACTCATTGAACAATAATGATAAGTGAAGAATATTTTGAATGTGTAGAATCTTTTCAAAATAATTATAAGAGTAATGTACGAATTTTGTATCTAAATGCCAGAAGTCTAAAAAACAAAATTGATGATGTGATTGGTATTATGGGTTTGATTAAAAGATTGACAGCACTGTTGTAACAGAAACCTAGTTTAAACGATCAGATGATAAATACTTCAATATTAATGGGTTCAATATGCACTGTGCGTACAAAGATAAAGTGTGGGTGGGGGAGTATGCATTTACGTGGAAAATAAGTACGCCAGTTCTTCAATAACAAAAATTGATAAAAAGGACAACATTGTTAAAGTAAACATTAATGAAAAACATTTCAAAATAGAAATAGTTCCTGCTTATAATCCTAGTATTAAGAGCACAGGTGAATTTCTCCATGATGTTGAAACAGTGCTAGATAAAATGAAAAGCAAAAGTTGCTTGTTCATAGGAGATTTTAATATTAATTATCTTATCTAATCCCAGCAACTAGAAAATGAAATAAAAATGTTTAAATCATACAACTTTAACCTCTGTAATACTACTATTCTAACTAGAAAGACAAACACAACGTCTACACTCATAGACCATATTTTTACTAACAACTCTAAAATGAAATATAAAATAGCAAATATAGGCTGTTCACTAACAGACCATAACATCCTAATCTTAAATTATAATATGGGAAAACTTAAGTAATGATGCTGGAATGCCTGGTAGTAGGACCAGGTACCAAATAAACTTCACTAAACAAACTTATCATTGACACAACTTTTGTTATAAAGGGAAATGATGTAGAAAAACACTGTAATAAATTTATTGAATATCTAAAAGAAAACATATATAAGGCATCTTATTCATACTCACATAAAAGTGTAGGCACCCAAGATAAAAACTACCCATGGATGAATGAAGAGTTACACAACTTAATTAAAAATAAAGAAAAACTATGGGGTAAAACAAAGAGGACTTACGTAAATTAACAAAGAATTGCACAGTATAAAATATGCTGCAATCAGGTCACAAAGCTGAAGAGTAAATTAAAAAGTGAATACTGTATTACTCAGAAAAAATAAATAATGATGCAAATCATAAAAGTAAACGGAAAATAATTAATGAAATAGTAAGCAACAATAATAATTGTCCAAAGAAGCAGGTTAAATAACAATAAGATATATAGAAAATGATAAAGACAATACAGAAGCATTTAATGATTATTTATCAAACATTGCCATTGAAAGAGCCTCAAGAATCAAGCCAGATACTAAGAAAACAGCCACTAAAGTAGATTTAGTAAAAAAAACTCTCCTTTAACAGTCTTTAAGCTAACAAACATACACGAAGTGTAAAATCTTATAGATGAGTTAAAGATAAAAGCAACACCTTATTGTCACTGACTGAATAATATGATGATAAAAATAGCAAAACATCCCTATCAAAGCCAATACCTAACATAACTAATCTCTCTTTAGTCATTAGTATTATACCAAAAAAATTAAAGAATACTAGGGTGGTACCCAAACACAAATCAGGAGATAATAGTAAGCCCGGTAATTATCGACCAATTTCAATCCTATCACTCATTAACAAAATATTAGCAAAATAGTCTCAAAAAAGATTACTATACTATCTAGATATATGTAAATATTTCTTTTCTTATCAATGTAAAAAAAAAAAAAAAAAAAAAGGATTAATGCAGCAATAGACATAATCAGTAAACTACAAGATGCTATTGACAACAACAAATTAGCTGCAGGATTATTCTTAGATTTACAAAAAGTATTCGATACAGTGGACCATGTGTTATCTCTATATACAAAAATGAAAACTGACTGACTGACTGACTGACTGACATATCAAACTACAGACCAAACCACTGAACCTAGAACAGTGAATTTTTTCTGTGGGTTTCCCTCATGTCGTAGGCGAGCACAAAGAACGGATTTTTTGAAATTCAACTTTTAAGGGGGTGAAAAGGGGTGAAATGTGTTACCCAAGAAACGTCTATAGAGCTCGAACCCGACAGCCTATCATCGTGATTTTTTCTTTAATAGGATTCACATAAAACGGCATATTAACCAATTTCATAATTTTTCGAAATTCAACATTTAAGGGGTTGAAAAGACGTTAAATGTTTCCGATTAACTATCAATATCTATTGAATCATTCGGGATAGAGCGTAGGTATTCATTTCCAAATGCTGCTTACGTAAATACCCAAAAAGTAGTTTTAGGGTTTTTTGAAATTCGACCCCCAAGCAGTAAAAAGGGGAAAAATGTGTTTTTTATGAATTGTCTATATCTTTAAAACATAATTGGCTGTCGCCGTGATATTTACTTTAATTGGTTACTTATACAAATGTCTATGACAGGAGTCCAAGACGTTTCGAAATTCTTTAACTAAGGGGGTGAAAATATGTGAAATGTGTTTTCGATTATCCCTCCATATCTATCGAATCAATCGAGATAGCGAATTGCTCTTTGCTTTAAATTGATGCTTTTGTAATTATCCCAAGTATCATTAAAATATATTTTCTGAATTTGGCCCTAAACCGATTAAAAATCAATATATATTGATTCTATTGACTTTCCTATAGCGATATGATTTTTATTTAAGACTGATGATTACTCAAATACCTGAAAAGAAATTTCAAGAATTTTCGAAATTTGCCACTTAAGACGGCGAAAAGTGGTGAAAAGTGTTTTCAATTAATCATCGATATATCTTGAATCCAGGGGGCTAATTTTGTGTTTTTCACATCCACGAGACACCAATAAAGTATTCTAAAATGTAATTCAAGGGTTTATTGAAATTTACTCTCTAAGGTGGTGTAAAGACCTTGAATGTGTTTTAGATAAATCCTCGATATCTATCGAACCCGTCGAGACATACAATTAATTTCTGCTTCAGGAAGATGATTACAGAAATGATGGCAAAACAGTTTTAAGATTTTTTGAAATTCTCAGTACTGTGCAGGGGTGAAAATGTATATTTTTTAACTGAATGATCGATTTATATTCGACTGTATGGGTTAGCAATGTGATTTACACTTCAATTGGATACTTATACAAATGTCTAAGATGTGAATTTAATATATTTCCAAATTTGACACCCAAAAGGGTGAAAAAACACACAATTTGTATTCCACAACCCACAATATCTCTCTAACTAGTAGCGATATCGAGATGTTGCTTGCGTCAGAGTGATGCTTATGTAAGTTTTAAAAATATGTATGTAAGTTTTTTTACTTTATAATATAACGTGATTATTAAGAATAAAACTAAGTTGGTAACATTCAAGGCAGACAATCCGAAAAGCAGGAATGAGCAGCAAGAAATAATCTATACAGGAGTTTCATTCAACAGTAAACTATTGAGACATGGTGTTGTACAACCTCTATGAGTCCAGGACACAAATATTTTTTTTTAGTTAAATTTTCATTTTCATGAATTATTTTGATGTTACGGGATGCAGTGGTTTGTTACTCAGGTCTAAATTCCGGGAGTTTCTGGGCTCGAATTCCATTAAAAGCTGCGTGCAAACGTTCAATTTTGACACACAAAAACTACAAGGCAGATCAAATTAGTGCAATTTACATGTAATAGTTTAAAAGGGGTAAAATTGCTGTTCGCTTTCCACTTAGGTTCCTTTACAACATCAGCTGACATGTCCTCGGTATACTGCCAAAGGTGATTAAGGCATAAATGTTACTTTGTTAAAAGTACTATTAAATTGTAGATATTAACAAAAATGTGGTATGTTACTATATAGTGACATACAACACTACAAAATGACGAATACAGTATACACATTCCCAGCATTTTTATCATTCTATCTCATTTTGACTTTGTCACTTTTGGCAGTAAACCGACGATATATCATCACACTAAATCTCAAGTTTGGGGCACCAAATAAGTTTCCACGAAACCTTTACCCACTGAAACTTAGTAATGGCAATAAAGTTCAAGTGAATATTTTGAAAATATATAATTGAAGGCACCGTCACCAATGGCTGTGCACAGGGTAAATAAGATGTTTTTCATTAAATTGGCCTCTAACCTTAGGTGCCACACCGTCAAATTGGCAGGGCTATAAATAAGGGCCAGACGAAGTCGCTGTTAGTGGCAGGGACAAACTTTTCGCGTGGACAGCTATAGCTACTTATCCTGCTGCAGAATTAGTTCAACTAACCACTTGGACATTCTAAAACTTGATGACTGAAGTAGTACCAATCTTGTGAACAAAGAGGTTTTTCAATTAAAGTAAATGTTATCAAATGCGAAAAATATTCGCAAGCAAAGCCGCAAGGGACTGCTAGTTACTACATAAAATTCAAGAAGCAGGTATAAAAGAATCAGTATTGAAATGGTTTGAAAATTATCTAAGTGATAGAAAACAATTTGTAGAGTGTAACAATACCCATAGCCCAGCAAAAACAATGAGAATAGATGTAAAACAAGGGTCAGTACGTGGACTAATACTATTCATAACATTCATAAATTATATGGGAATCTTACCACTGTTTGTGGACGACACAATTACTGATACAGAAGATAAACTAGGTCAACAAATGCAGGAAGACCTTCATACACTAAAAGAGTGGTTTACGCTAAACTGACAGTAAATATTGAAAAAACCAATTTCATAACTTTCCACAAGTTACGACAAAATACCCCTACAAATGCAATCTCATTAACATATAATAACTGCCTCCTTAAACAAGTGCAAACTACAAAGTATCTGGGACTGATAATAAGACTCAAACCTCACATGGGAACATCATATAAATCACATAAAAGATAAGGTACTTCCAGTAATAGGAATTATGCATAGGTTGAGATATACTGCTACACCAAATATATTTCTCGCTTATCGAATCCCATTACAGATATAAGTGCGTAGTGTGGGGGAGGGTCAATAAGAAATACCTACATGACCTGTAAGTTATGCAAAACAGGGCACTAAAAAAATTATATGGGTTTCCTTATTTGACACCTTCCGTAAAATTATATGAAAATACAGAAATAATGCCACTCCAAGATATCATACAATACTCAGCTGCACTCCTGCTTTATAAACACTACAAAGGATTAACAATATTAAATACAAAATTTGCCCTGAACTCTGAAATACACTAGTATCAAACAAGAAGTAAAAACAAAATACACTACGAGTCCAAAAACTCAACCACATTTGGAACTAAAGGAATCAGACATAACCTAATAAACGTGTACAATGAAATTCCAAACCAAGTTTTTGATAACACCTTTAGATCAGTAAAGGAACTGAAGTCATTTTTACGTAGTAAAAACAAAATTATAAATTAAGTAATGAAACAAAGAAGGTGTGTATGCACACACAAGTATTATGTAGAATTATAGGATGTGTTTATACCTAGAATCTTGACATAAATGATAATTAGTTATGGTTATTGTTTCAGAGTCTTGTTGATTAGCACCTGCAATGCAATGTGCTTTTGATGTAATTTTGTAATTTTTGGTATACATGTTGATTAGCATGTACAATATGCTCTGGTGTTATTTTATTTGTTTAATTTTTTCTTTATTTTATATATGTGACATTGTTTCCTGTTTATTAATTAGTGTGTACAATGTGCTTTTACAAGAAGACTCTACTCTAATTGCCAACCTACTCTCTATCCCATGTAAGAATTCCGTATTTTGACAGCAGATGCTACCAATATTTTTAACACGTGGCAGAATAACATACCATTTAAAACAACAGAACGTGATCGTATGACGTGATGAAGCAGTAGTGGCAGCCCTGATCAACAAATTGGTTAACTTCCATCGCCGACATTGAAAATAGTGTGTATTATACGTGAAAAATAAGCAAGCACTTTGGAGGAACCGTAATATATTAACACGGTTATGTATCCAGCATTAGTCAGATAACTATTTTATTCTATTCAAACTTCGTGATTTCTATAACTATTTTACAAAAAACCACACCGTTACCAACAGACCTGTACCGGCAACCAAAACAAAGGATGCCATTACGTAAGTTTCTCGTGTGTTCGTGTTTCGTGACCGTGTGCATTTATAATTATTTTCTTTTGAGGTGTTATTATAAATTCTGTGCATATACGTATTTAATATATTGCAATGCAGGAATTGAAGTATACGGCCTGTAATCGCCAACGACAACGGGATATTCTAAGACACATTTCGGACGAGGGAACTGGAAAAATCTTCAGCTTTTCAGCATCGTGGCGGTGGCAAGTCCAAGGAGCATATAAAGGACAGAGTTGGTACTCCCAGGTTAAGCCTTGCGTCTTATTTTCAGGGCCATTTTGGCCTCACTAACGATTATATGTTGCCAACCACGCAGCTCGAAATAGTACGAGGAATCACCTGCTTAATTTATTATTAACTTTTTGAAGTGTTAGCATTTAATGCCTAGAAAACACTATTTTATAATTTTTTCTGTGTGTATAATTGTTTATTTCCTTTATTTATGACTTTTTCCAGTAAAATGGATTTTCAAAAAAATTTTGTTTTGTCCCTACAAATTACCGCCGTTAACAGCATCACGTTACAGTTTTAAATATTTTATAATGCACAATTTAAACATTTCTTGAGATATGTTCGTGTATGTGAAAGTATATTTACGAAATTTATTTGTACGCATCAAAAGTGGCATGAGTTTGTAAAAATAATTTTGTGGGAAATGCTTTGATTAGGTTATTCGCAACAAGGCACTCAACATTTTATTACACATATTATTTGTATTGTAAATCCAACACTGCACACTTACAAAGCAATAAGTGACTATCTAAATATATAAAACACTAAAAACTCGCTTTCAAATAACATGTTTTAGTAATTATAAACTAGAAAACACAGCATTTTACACAACCAACACGTGGTAACGGACAAATATACACAGAATCGAAACGACCTGGCTCACAAACCGCATGGAACAAAATGTTTTATCGTATTACATGTTCAAACAAAAACTGTTTGTTATCTTATAATCCTTATAATTTAATCTAAAATGTGTGCAACTAACACAATTGTGTACATGAATTGAGTAAATATTACCGAAAAAGTGATTGCAGTCCATTTTGTTGTATTTTTCGGAGCCATACCAATGTTGGTAACAAACAATCCATAGTGCTCAATAAGGAGATCGTAGGCCCTATCTAGTGTCAGACCCCTGGGCAAGTCTACAAAAACAATCGCTAAGTAAAGCCGGAGTTACAATTATCCGTCTCGCCCGTCAGTCGACCGTTCGTCCGTCAGTCACGTGACCTTTAACCAATCAGAGGCTTCCAATATTTCCATCCGTTCGTCGAAAGCTTGGCAAGCTTTAACTTTTGACGGGCGACGGATGAAAGAACAGCCTTCTAAAGATGGCAGCGATCGTTTCAACGGTTCCATTTTAAAAGAGGGCTGTGAAGTTAGTTTTATTTTATATTTTTTCTTGCTTATTACTGCGAATTCATGACTTTACAATACGACTAACATAATAATGGCATATGGAAAACATTAAAATGCCAAGACAAATTGTTTTACAATTTACATAATGATTACTCAAATTATAACGCAAATAATTTTATTAGTAAATAATATGCTCGCAAAATTTATGTTGAAAAAATAGATGTTGCACGTACTAGCAGGCAAATAAGTAAACTGTTGAGGAGAATTTTTTTACGTCCCTCAGATTTTCTATTCGTGCATTGGTAGCATCACATATGGACGGATTGTTGTAAATCACTAGCGTTGCAGACGGACAGTCGACGTGTGGACCAGTGCGGACGGACGGACGGACGACTGACGGAAGCGGCGGATTATTGTAACTCCGCCTTAAGGAACAGATAATTTGTCCAGAGAAAAGTGCTACAGACAGTAAAAAAATGTTACCTACCTTTTATTTTAACAGAATTTGTGTTATATTTATACGGTTCTTGTTTGTGGGCGATATGTAAACCTTTAAATATCAGCGAAAACAGAAATTCAGTTATATTATGCTTGTAAGTAGAAATAACCTTGTTACCTGCTCAGATTATTTTAAGAAATTGATTAAAATTCACTATTCGAAATTGTTTGAATACTGTACTCGAAATTTGGGAATCTGGTATTCGTTTTTTGAATACGAATAGTCCAGATTTACAATTCGAAAAATATTCTAAATTTCTAATATTCGCAAACCTCTACTCCTAAGGGGAACACCTGTCTCACTGGAATGCCTAACATCATGTTGTACGGAGGGTTAAGCCCCTTTCTCTCTGCGAGATCCTAAGAGCCCTTTACATGTCAGAGATATTTTAGTATGATATAATAATTTTCTAATGTGGCTAATCCACACCTACCTCCCCCTTGGTTATCCCCATGTGTACCAATCATCTTGAGACAAAATGTAATTTCTCAATATTCCTAGTTGGTGTACGTTAGTTAATTACTTCACAATAGATTGTCAACCCTCTTTCAGTTAGATCCAGTAACTTTTCTTCACCTTCTACAAGGCAAGCACTGGAACAGCAATAAGTATACAGTTAACATTCCATGGTGCAAGGTACTGCACAGAAAGTAGACAACAGGACCTCTACTATTGGGTACAAAGATGCACCACACTGACGCATCGCCATAGCGTCACAAAGAAGAAACCATGTTAACGCTCGTCCCGTGATTTTTAACATTTAAATATTATAATCTAAAAGTACTAGCTTTCTCCCGCACCACTGCCGATCGCTGTGTTGCCGTTTATTTTTATTCTAGTGTTATATGTTCCATCTAAGATCACAGGTCGCCGTCTTTATTTGTAAAACAACATTTACTTACGTCCCAGTGCTATCCAATGTTATATTCCATGTATAATTGCCGCCGGCAAACTTTGATACCAATGTTTATTTATAAACACGGCCGAGTGTTTCACCAGTGTTACCGATCCCGTGCACAAGAGTCTGTAGAGTGCAGTAATAAATAATAACGGGAAATACGCACGTAAATATGTATTGTATTTGTTGTTTATTACTTTAAATGTGTCCAAAAGTGATATAAATACTTGTATGTATTAATCTTAGTGTTTAACGGCAACACAAGTGTTATTTATGTCAGGCGAGATATTTGTTTACCCAGTTGAGTATTTTTGTGCCCCGAGTGAGTACTTTCAGTGTGTGTGGGTGGAGCTACTGCAGCAGCAGACAGCCTCGAGCGGCCGAGCGGGCATTTTGCTAACGGTACTTTTGCCCTTCTGGCGAGTATAAAAGACGGGCGTTTTGCCCCAGATAGTCAGTCGTCAGCGGCTCAGCCTTTGGGCCGGGTCGGCCTGGCACTCCTTCCCTTCTTTCCTTATGGGTTGTGGCGGTAGCCTGCCACCTAAGCCCTTCTACCCTATTACCTCAACTTTCCTCCGATCCGGGGTTGTGGCGGTAACCTGCACCTAAGCCCTCGCTCCCTCCTTATGGGTTGTGGCGGTAGCCTGCCACCTAAGCCCTCCTACCCAATCTCATCACCCTTTACTGCTCCTACGCTCGCCAGGTTGGCTCGGGTTGATCGCTAAGCCAGCTTGACTGCGGTTCAGCCTTGCTCAAGCATGGAGACCTAACTTCACGCTTGTCTTGTCTCCATGCTCTGATGCGCTAAAAGTAACGTGTTGTTGCGCACTTACAGTACAGAACCTGTCATTCAGTAATTTCAACGGCCCGCAGAGCCAAATCATTCAGAACAGCCATAGAAGTATTGTAGCCTTCTTAGGGATCAAGAGTGATTGCCTT
This sequence comes from Medauroidea extradentata, assembly GCA_003012365.1. Classification (NCBI taxonomy): domain Eukaryota; kingdom Metazoa; phylum Arthropoda; class Insecta; order Phasmatodea; family Phasmatidae; genus Medauroidea; species Medauroidea extradentata. Next base: position 3,495 of record PNEQ01029566.1, on the reverse strand, counting down.
GTAACCTCGCTATGTTATCATTCAGTTATCTGCCCGTAGAGCCATAGCAATATTGTAGCCTTTTTAGGGATCAAGAGTGATCACCTTATAAGTTTGTTAAGTTGTCAGTTTTCGGCCCGCAGAGCCATATCATGTGGAGAGGCCAAATATATGTTGTTGCCTTCTTAGGAATCGAGTGTGGTTGCCTTCTTAGGAATCGAGTGTGATCGCCTCAGGCCATGAGCAAGGCCTAACTTTCTCCCAGTATTGTCACGGCCCGACGTGCCTTTGTAAGTGTTTGTATCCAGTAATCCTTGTTGCATGGCCCAAAGTGCCCTAACGAATTAGTTGTACTCTCCAGCATACGCCTTGCTGTCATCTTGATGTATCTTTGTATTGATGTCGTTTGAACCTTGTCGCATCTACCTGTACCAAATTATGCATGACCTAAGTCTAACTGTAACCCCATGAAGCAAATGTGGAAGGTGATGTAAACCCATGTCTGTATCAAGTGTATCAACCTGTTCTATGCTTGAATACACCCTTCTCCTTTCATCTACCTACCTTGTGCACCAACCTATGACAACCAGTATAAGGTGAGTGACAGAAGCCTTCCTTTTATTTATGTAAAAGATTGACACCCTGTGCTTGCACTGGAGTTCTTCCTCGATGACTCACTCAGCAGCCACTCGTTGAGTCAAGGTTTACTCTAGTACAGTTCACTCTAGAAGAGCCACTACCTTCTCATGCTCTCACCAACAAAACCTTCAAGAGTTATGCATTGCCTTCCTACCTAGCAATCATAGCCAATACAAAACGCAACACAGTGGAGGCAGGACAACCGTTTTTCCTGGCGCCCAACGTGGGGCCAGAACATGTCAGCATCATATAGTGCCATTAAGTCGACACCACAATAGAGACCCTGAGCACGCCTTTTTCCTTTATAGTTTGAAGTCATCTTAAACTTTGTGGCCCCCAGATCTTCTTCTCTATTCCTCAATCTAATTTTTCTACAATTATGCCCAGGTCAAGGTCTTCTCTTGTATGATTTACTAGAAAGTACCTACCAGAATATATGTCCAGGTCCCCTGCAGTGATTGTCACCAGATCTAGATCTACAACCATAGCCATGGCAGAATCACCAAGGTGGCCACTACCAGCGAAACTTCGCACCAAGCCTTCCAGGGCTTAGCAACCAGAAGGAAGACCCAAGAACCAGAGCCATTCAGGCTCACTCTCTCCAGACAAGACTCCAGCACGGACCGCCTCCAGCTATTCTCAACCAAAGTCGCATTCAGGCCCACTCTGGTAGAGCTTCTGCCATTGCCTCTCAACATGGAGGCCACCCAGCCCCGACCCATGCCTGCCTGCATCCGCATCCATAGTCATGGTGGGCTAACCCAGCGGCAGGCCCTCCAGCCCTGTTTTCGGATGGAACTTTAATGACCATCCCATGGTCCCAGTGGGACCTCGGCAGAGCCATCCGGGCTCCCTTGCCAGCACCTTTGCTTCCGCAGGGTCGCAGCAGTGCCTTCCTCCAGAGGAATGTACAAGGTGCGGGACCATTACCCATGCCCATGCACGTGTCATGATCGCCATGGTGGACCGGACACTTACAGCCCAGCATCATCAGCTCCAGTGAACGCCCTCCCGTTTGGTGTTCTCGCAGTGAGACTGAACTACCTGCTACCAGGGAGACTTCTCTCCCTACCCAGGGCCTTCAGCAGACCTCGCTCAGCCGAGCCAACCAGTCATCCGCAGCCGCTTCTCTCAACCAAGTCAACTGGAGATTTGGTGGGCCTCCCGATCGCCTGCAGCTCCTTCTCTCAGTCTGACTGTTGGAGATTAGGCGGGTGAGCCAAACCTGATGCCCGCAGCTGCTTCTCCCAGCTAGACCTACCAGAGATTTGGCAGACGTCCCCTCCACAAAGAGGCCTTAGCCGAGCCTCTCCAAGGAGCCAATAGCCATCCTGATGTTGCGCCGGTGCGCAGAGCCACCACAGCCACAACCAGACTGCTGAACCCTACTTTGCCTGTACCTAAGGCATGTTGCCTACCTTGCTGTGGCAGCAGCACCAGAAGCCCTCACAGGACCAGCACCAGTGAAGACGAGAAACCCAACAGAAACCATTAACCTTCAAATCAACCCCAGGGTGAGTGATGGACCAGCAGAGACCAACATAAAAGACTTGGCGAATCTATGCCCTAAATACTGTAATAGCTCTTACCTTGAAAGATAGCCTTCTCTTGAAATTTGTAAAATTAGTTGGGCAAAATAAAGTGTAAGTCACCTGGACCTAACACCTTGTAACCTTTCTCTCTCTAGCTTAAAGTAGCTAAGTTTTTTTTTTTGGTGCTAAAACTCAGGGCCTCGCTTTTCGCAGACAGGGGGCATAATTTTGATAATAAGAAGATGCACATGAACAGTTATGCCAGAATTAAGCATGAATTATCACCAAACAGGTCTATCTGACACATACTAAATGTACACTACAAAGAGGACACTCAGAAGCAAGTCAAGATGAAGGATGTAATAAGGACAACGAGATCAAAACAATCTGAAAGGAGTAAATATACTTGTAATTATTTACGCATTCCGATGAAATAAATTCTGTACAACAGTTTACAGTGGAACCCCATTAATACAAACCCTGTAAATACAAAATTCTCATTAATGCAAATTGGTTTTCTACCAAATTACAAGTAGATTAGAAATTAAATATTAATTTTAATGCTCAATAAAAAATTCCCAATCAATAAAACAATGTAATATCAAGTTTTGTTATTTAAATTAGCATGGTATTGATGTGAAAAATTGTACTGACTAAACTTCCTAAAACATATTTACAAACGTTTTTGAGTTTTGGTACATACCTGTTAATACAAACCTAAGTATGTATTATAAAGTGCTAAAATTCTGGTTAATTCAGGTTTGTATTAATGACGTTCAACTGTAATGAGGGCACATTTCACTGCATTTTAACAATTCCAGTTCACTGACAAGTGAATAACTACAGACCGAAACATAATTATTATCCAACTACTGTAAAGCTTTCATTAATACCTATAATAATGGCTGAATATCACGAAGGTTAAATTCACTGTACCTCTTGGTAAAGGCTACAAACTATTATAGGTGATTCGGAATAAAGTGAGCACTCAAAAAAGCCCTGATTTATTTCTATTTTCTGCCAGTTTATATCTTTCCGCTACATGTAAACATCAACATTGCCACGTGCTTTTATTTACATAGGCTTGTACAATGTTTACATTTACGTTACAGTGCTCCGATAAATTTTAGCTACAATATGTACTCGTTAAATGCATGTGTGTTGAATATGTGCTATACTCAGTAGTAATCTTAGTTATAAATACCTGCGAGTAAACATCTTATAACACTGGTTTCTCTGCGTCTACTCTAACGGCGCTATTACCGTTACGAATCTCGTAAATGCATGCACAGTATATTCGAACTTTTAAATTAAAACCGCCACTAAAAACACGACACACGCAACT
>PNEQ01029565.1:0-40253 GCA_003012365.1 Medauroidea extradentata | reverse complement strand
CAAGTCAGGTCAAGTCAGATCAAGTCAGATCAAGTCAGATCAAGTCAGATCAAGTCAGATCAAGTCAGATCAAGTCAGGTCAAGTCAGGTCAAGTCAGGTTAAGTCAGGTCGAGTCAGGTCAAGTCAGGTCAAGTCAGGTCAAGTCAGGTCAAGGAAGTCTCAGTCAGTCTCAGTTAGGGTTCTCTTTTATACATCGAGATAACAAACGACAAGGAACACATTCATCACATGTTCGTAAATCTCTATACCATACTCCACATATTATAAGTCGGAAAATGTTAGCACATGTGTTTTGTTCTCAGTACACCGGTGATTAGACAGATGAACGTCAAAATGAGATTCAGAAATACAAAAAAAATTAAATCCAATATTATGGCCTGATTGTATATGCACGTCATTTAAAATTACAGCAAAATTATAATTCAGCACCAGCATGAGCTGCGGCATTTCCTTCGCTGTCAAAGGAAGTCGTACTAATCTTTGTCCGTATACTGCGCGCCTATATACACAACTTTCATACGAAAATATTGCCGTTCATTTTTTTTCTTCTAAACGTTAAACCAAGGAAAACGAAGCCTGGCAAATCCAGAATATCTTATCAGCGTTTAAATTACTATACGACAGTTATTTCTGTATGACATTGTCATAAAACAATGCCAACACAATGTGGGGGTATTATTTATCATTAAAAGAGACTCTCTTGGTAAGATCCATGCAAACAGCTGCTTAAATAGACGTCAACATTGTCACAGACAACAAACGTCGCATCCTTGTTCACAAGATTCTATTCATAGACCTCAAAACTCTGATGTTCCTTGTTTGCAGGTACCATTTTCGTTCACAGTTGTTGGGAGCATTTTTTTTTTTTTTGCAGCGCGTTATGAGTGACTACAAACTTATCATAATTCTGCATAAAACAATTACAAAATCAACCTTTTTTCACAATTTCTCCTGTGTAGTCGTCAGAAAGTAAACCACACTTTTTGATAGAACATACACTGAAAGAAAAATTTTGTAGGAAATCTTCCCCGTTAAATTATTTTGTAGTAACTCCAAAATAAATTTGTGGTGGCCACAATATTTTAGTGGTGACCACTAAATACATTTTGCAGGGTAAATGCCCACAAAATGTTTTGTAGCTGCCACAATTTTTTTTTTCGTGTAAACATGCTCAAGGTTTCCAGATTTAACTATGGTGCTTTTGCATAGTAGTCGTGAAGAAAACGCCAGCATACAACATTGTGAAACGATATTTAAATTTTCTAATACATTACCGTGTGCATTTATGTCCGCAAAGCTATGAAAATGGCTAAGAGAGAGACAGATAATTTGAAACGGCAAGATAAAAGATAAAAAAACAGAGGCAGTTAATTTAATACTGTAAAACTGAACATTTTTAAAATTAAATTATATGCTTAACTTGCACTAAATTTGAATCGGTAAGTTTTGTATGGATTTATTCCTTTAACAATGTTTCCTACATTGTTATTCAGTGTGAATTAATGAGTTCAGTAAAAAGTTTATTTTAGTGTCGTTCTTAAAACTATGGCATGCAAATTTTGACTGACTAAACTACTAAATGTTAAAACTACGATAGATAAAAAATAATATATTTCTATACATAAAATGCTGAAAATTAAATAATTCAAGAATTCATTTTAAAAATACAAAAAAAATGTTATTTGTTCTATATAGTTGACCTCGTAGGCTAAAACATCGTTAATCAGTATTATTTCAGTATGATTAATCGGTTTACTGTGATATGGAAATGAATTATGTAAAAATTTTGATAAAAAAATCTTTACAAGAGCAAAATTTAGTCACGATTTATGAATTAAGAAATAAATAAAAATAACTGGTACAAATAAAATGATGAAAAATTTGCTGTTTTGCAGTGCCCTTAAGTGCGAACAATACCTGTTGCCATCTTCGAATTCTTCAGCTTTCGTTTAAGTTCGTACAGTGAAATTTACTAAAATTTCCCTTCTGACATGCTAAAGATAATGCCTTCTTACAAAATTGTCACACCTTCCCTACCTTTCTTAGTTTTTGACTAGCGACCTTCCGGAGGAAGAAAGTCATTTCTTTCTACATAGGGTCACAGACTTAGTATAATGAACAGTGCTCGAGCAATGGAAATGTGTACAGTGTAAGGAACTATTCCGTCTGCCTTGTCGAAGCATAAAACATTTTAGAAAATGTGTAGGCTAAATTAAATGCAGCAGTTCCATTATTTCATAATGGCGGGTACTGATCCCCCTTAAGAGGGCGTGGCAGATAAATAAATGCTGAACTCTTTAATTGAGATCTAGAGTTTTTGAAAGTCAGTATAAAGAAACTACAAATCAGCAATCCTTTCATAATTATATTTGCCAGCTTTATGAGCAAACATTTATTCAGAACTATATATTTGTTAAACGCGATCTTTTGCGCCGCAATTAAATGTACTTTATTTCGGCGTCAGAGATTGTTCTACAGATATACGTAAATCGAGAAAAATTTTTGTTCAGAAAGTTGGCAAAAATTATTGTCTAGGATGGCTGTTTTTTTTTTTTTTTTTTTTTTTTTAATTTTATTTTGCAAATTGTCTTCGAGAAACCCACAATCCTGAACTGCTGCTTTTAACGCTGAATTATATACCACTCACTCTTAACGTCTCAACGACAGAGCGGTCAATAGAGAAGAAACTAACGGTACAGACTTGAAACATGGCAGCATTCGGCCATAGTTTGATACTAGGAACCATCCAACCATTTGCTCACCTGAGTGATTTAAGCAAATAATGGAAAACAGAAATCCGAATAGCCGGAATGAGACTCGAACCCGGGTCCTCACAAATTAAAGTGCAAACTTTATCAGGAGGGTGGCCGTGCCTATATAAATGTATGGGAGATACTTGAAGCAGTAATTTTGGGCGTCACACCATGGCGACTCTCTGTTCATTAACCTACCGCGATATGACAACGTCGTAATCAAGCCCCTTGTCCAATCAAATAAGTTGGCAATCAAAGTTATTAGTTACCATAAAACCGGATGAATAGGATCGCTGGGATGAATAGGATCAAAAGATTTAGAACGAAACTATCAGTGCAATATTTGCTTTAGAAACTTTTTTTTTCCCTTGATAGGCAAATTAATGCTGTTGACAGATAGTTTGATTGGAACGTAACTTTTAAAAATAAACGTTGTTGGCGAGAAATTTGTTTCATATTTTGATCCTATTCACCTTACAGTGATCCTATTCACCCCGTTTACGGTACATAATGTACTTGCATTAATTCGTATGATGTTTTAGTTATAAAAAGGTGAGTAAAAAAAAGCGTTCATAACCTCAAAAGGCCTCGGCGCTATAATGCAACGACCAAAAACATGGCTTCAACTGCGTAACAACAAGCCAATTCCTTACTATTCTTACCTCAATGCTTTTATCACTGCGCCATCTCACTCGTTCATTCGCTAACAGATTTTGGAAGTAACTTATTTTTCTACCGCCTCTGTGGGAAAGTGTTCACGACTTAAGAGAAGCTATTCAATTGCTCAAAGTATGTGTCCCATAGTGTACAAAAGATGTGGAACGTTCAACGATGTGGTGAAAATACACCTCGGCGGAAACTGTTACGGATGGTTTGCCACAGAGTGGCCCATTTCCTCTTCTTCTACAGCGCTTGGTGTTATTTTTTCTAAGCGGCAGTGTGACGCAAGAATTCAACTTTCCGATTACCGGTTGGTAAGAACTAACACTTCTCACAGAGCACTTACAGTAATCACTTATTTCCCTATAGTACGTTATGCGGAAAGGAAATTTCTTAAATGTGGTCTTATGCCCAGTTCTTTCAAGCAAGCAGCAGAAGAACTTGCACATTTGTGCAGTCTAGATTCTATAGTCGGTTAACCGGCGGGCGTGGTGGGTTGCACACATTGACAGAGCAGGCAACACAAAATCTTCATATGATGCGAATAACGTTGACGAACGTTGACTATGAAGTAAGGGTCATATCTAGGTTCATAGAAAATGCGCTTCCGGAAAGTCTAGTCAAATATGCAATTTTTTCGTGTTTGATGTTTCTAGAAACGAAGCAAAAATTACACTTATTATTATTTTTATTTTCATTTTCCAGTTGAGTTGAAACTAGTTCCGGCCCAGAATCGCTAACTTAATAAACAAATAAATGTATATAGCCTATTATAACTACGGCAAGTATTTGCGGGTGCTTGCGTATTGCATATTGGGTAGGTTGTATCTTACTGCACTATTCCCGACACGCACTCAAGAATTTGTTTATTTAATTATTTTCGGCGGTAAAGTGAGACATATTTCAAGCAATGCTTAGTTTTCCAATATAGCTGATTTATTTGGCGTTTTTCAGACAATAGTTCGTTATGATATTGCAGCGTGACTAATAATCAAATCGCATGCAATCTCACTGCACACAAAAAGTTTATGTCTGAGGTCATTATAAAATATGGTTTCGCTTATCCTTCCCGTTAAAGAAGACATTAAATATAGCTCGCATTATGGAAGCCATAGGCGAAAAAAAATGTAACAAATCAAGATCACCGGATCGAGAAACGTTAAGCGGTATTGACCCCTACCACCTTAGATTTATCTGTTTCTTCTCGATAACTTCTGTTTCAGTCGATGTATCAAAATTTTTGTCACGACAAGGCGTATATACAGACTTAATCTATTTTTTGTAATTGCTGGAACCATAATGCATTCATTATTTTGCAACGGGAAACAGCTGAAAAGGAAAAATTGCTTTATTTACGGGAGCGACTACAGAGGCCGCATCATTAAGAGAAACAATGCCATATGGATTCCAAAAAGTGAATGAAACAATAAACTATGCTTTGTCGGCGTGAAAAAAGTAAAACAATGTGTCTATTCCCTGATTTATAAGAAATACCGAAAAACCGATCTGACAGGGATCAATCCCCCTTAAGTCCAGTGCTTTACAACTGTGCCATCTCACTCGGTTTGATAGAACGCATCGATACAGATATACGAAATTTGCGTTATTTTTTATTAGATTAGACTTCATTGTCCAGTACAGTGTGCAGTATCATTAGCCACCAGCCCTTATACGATGTCGTTTGTAGGCCTACGTATATGACTAACATGCGTTTGGTCGCACTGTGGAAATTTTAATTACTGGCCAAAAGCGTCCTCCAATGCAAGTCACTACAATGCCAAATTTCAATTGTTTTAATAATTTTATATCTGTACGAGCCTTTCTTTGTATTATAGGCATACATTGGGACTATTTTTTTTTTCAGTAATGAAAACTTTCTAGTTTTCATAGTTTTAATGGCAGGTCAAAGCCAAAATTTGCATAAAACGGTTTTTTATACAAGAAACGAAAACCAACTAGCATACAGAAATGAAAAAATTACCACTGAAGAACATTGTCGCGGGCTACATCTAGACATAAATAAAAATCTGGATTCAATATTTTTTTTAGTTGTTGAAATTGAAATAAAATATGTCAACTTTGCTTTTTTTTAATGCAAAAAATTGCAACGCAATGTTTTTATAGATGTTCAGATGTAGCCCGTGACACTGTTCTTCAGTGGAAATTATTTCGTTTCTGTAAGTCAATTGGTTTTCGTTTGTTGTATAAAACCGTTTTATGCACATTTTGTCTTTTACTTGCCATTACACAAAAACTGTGGAAGCTAGAAAATTTTCATTGGTGCGAAAAATAGTCACAATATATGCCTACAAAACAAAAATATATATCGTACAAATATAAACATTATTGAAATAATAAAAATGTAGTGCGATCCCACCCCCCTTAATGAAAGACGTCAAGTGATCGAACAGTAGCTAGCAGTCTAATTTGCCCTTACAAAATAACGCGAAAGTTGCAGGTCTCTGCCCATCGTATCTGTGGTTAAATTGAGGGATAAGTAACTTTATCAGGTAAAGTTGGTAGTGTCGTGCTCCGCTCCCTTGACACAGTTCAACGACCATGCGGGCACTAGCGGGGAAAATAATAATGATCCGGGCGGCCGATGTAATGTCAGCTCCATCAAGTTGGTTCATTTCTCTTTAGACCCTCTCTGTAACCTTCCTCATTGCAAATAATAATAATAATATTTTTTTTAACGTATTTGATGACAAAATCCACACGTCAATCATCACATCGATGGCCCAATTAAAAAGAGAAACAACTCAAAAATCTATATTGAGATTAAAATGTATTATTAGAAGTGTCTGTGTTTCACTGAAAAATGGGGTTATTACCATATTTGGTAGATGTTCTTTACGTGAAAGTAAATCGGCAGCTTTTCAAAGCTGTTAAAAAGCATATATTGAACCATTTGGAAATGTCATAGTGAAGTAAACTATAATTTTAGTTAGTTACTGTTAAAAATACTTGTTATATTTTTTTATATGGTAAATTTAAAGGATGTTTTTTTTAAACCAGTTATTAGCATTTTTGAACTGAACCATCGACATGTACACTGTGAATTTAATAGTTGTTGATATTACGCGCAAGAAAATTACAAATATAGGTCATTCACGATAAAGTGAGCATTGCATAAAGTTTTCTTTCAGCCATTTTGTAGCCATCTTTGCTATTTTTTATATGAAAACTTCCATGTAACTAAAAACCAGTGTAAATGTTTCAACACTCTCAAAAGTTAACATGTATTGGCCCAATAAAACATATTTTAAATTAATTACAAGTTGTGCTGAGTGCTCAGTTTATAATGAACAGCCTATACATAAGATTTACGATACAGTAATTTTGAATACACATTTACTAATAAAACGTCGTTAATGGAATTTCACTTTCAATATTATCTATTAATGTTTTTTATGTTAACCATAGTCGTGGCCGCAGGGTTGCCCTGATAGTGGAAAGGGTCACCAAAACATACCAATCCCGTACCCCACCGGCTAAGAACAACCGCATATGTTACGAATTCAGGAATTGCTATATTTTTCGTTTTGTCTGTTCGATTCATTAAAGCACGAGACGAACTCCAGTGTTCTTAAAAGAGTTATTATAAGATACATTTATTGAAGTAAAAAAAAAATGCCTGTAATTTCCCTACAGACGGTGAAGGAGCGGAAATATTATTATTGTAAGAAGCATGTATTTTCTGGTAGCAGTCAAAATGAGGTCGAAATGGAAGCGGTGGTGTCTTTACTGCAGTACTCATTTACGACTCGCATGAAAACCTGTGGCGATTTGTACGTGAAAATATCACGCTTAATGAACAAACCGATGTGAAGCTCGGAGGAAAATCCTCATTACGATAACGTATAAAATTACACAGCATTTGCGCGTTAAAATTTCTTGCCGAAAAAATCTTCTGCTGCTTCTCAACCATCGCTACTGTCCGCTCTCCCTTTCAAACGAGTTAGTTGACGGTTATTATGGCTACATTAAAAATGGGCCTCAAGGTGATATGTACCACTTCACGTCTGAATAGAATGTAAAGGCATAATTAGGGAATGTTTCCATTTAAGTCGTCGAACGGCGCTATCAAAAAAAATTGCAGGAAAATAGAACCAGGGCCGGGCTTCGTTGGGGAGTGGGCACCACCCCCACCAACCTCTCAGGAATTAATAAAAGTGAACGAAATCCTCTAAGAAAGAGGCAAAATATCAAGCTAATATATACGTGTGTGAAGGTATTGATCCTGATAAGGCTATCTTTAAAATTACCTAGTACTGAGAAATGTTGATATGATTGAAATAAAGTTTGTCTACAGTGGAAAACCTTTTCAATTTTTTTTTAGGAGGAGGCTGAAGTGTTATATTTTCTCGCTCATATTTATTAAAAGGCAATGGAAATTCTATTTAACTGGAGATACATTACAGAGTGGTCCGAATGTCTTGTTGCCCCTAATATTAAATCTAATTTACATACGCACATACTTCGTGTGTTTTCAGTAGCGGCTAAACAAGTACGTACAGTGTGGAAGACCGTGTGGTGGCACCCATGAACGGCCAAATATCTACATGTCTACATTACATTCGCCAGGAGGTGGGGGGAAGGGAGGTAGCAAGAAATTTGGACCATTCTGTACAGTCATGTTAATTTAAATCTAATCGTATTATTAGGCGTCAATTATTCCAGCAAACTGTGTGTATTAAAAATTTAGTTGGACTTTTTTTTGTGGCCTAATTATACTGCCATCTGTACTGCTGCACACGGTCTGTTTCCCTTAAAACACAAATTACTCATATTTCTACACATAAATTAAATGAAAAAGCGGAAAGTAAAATAATCCTATCTGGTGAACGATACCTACTGCAGAGCCCAGGCGTTAACAAGGACAAGTAATTAACACGCTAAACAATATGAGATGTAACTCAGTATTTATCGAACCCTCATGTATGCCTCCACTGAATAGCCTGTTCATCTTGATGAAGCCCACATTGGCTATAGGATCTTTCAGGCAGTTTATTTTAAATAGGTATCCTGAAAACTATGCGTGCAAAAATTGTTTCGTGAGAAGAAACTGTACTCACAAGTACTGTCTACAAAACTAACGATATTCCACTAAAATATACAATTGTGGTTTTATCCCACTTCTCGTCGACAATGAGGTCATTAGAAATGGTAACTTACCTACTGGATTATAAAACCAAGGGGAAGGAAACAAGGTGGACATGACCAGAACAAAAAATTATTTCATCATTCTTCTAGGGTGATTTCATGAAACCACGTGAGATCGAAATAAACTTCCATGTCCAGGAATCGAACCCAGGTCCGTCTCCCTTCCCTTTCCAATCGTATATGCTAGTGCGCTGTTATAACATTGCACCACTCCACACGACACTGAGGAGTCGATAGGGCGAATTGATCACGCACTCCTTTGCCCTGGTCCCTTGTTATAGCCGCACATCGGGCTGCAGTTGTCGGAAGACCAGCGGGGAGGGGGAATGAAGGGCGGTGCACACGAATGCACACATTTGTGCGCTTGCACGCATGCGTTGGCCTCATCCCCTACCCGTCACTTATACACAGTTACACAACATCTACGGTAACATACAGAGGGGTTTGTCAAGGCTATATAGTTCCAAACAAAACCGGTTACGTAACCGTTTGTGATCAAACCTCGCTATCGAAGATACATTAAGCCCAATAAATACGAAAATTAAATCTATTAAAAAATATACAGCACTCGTATTAGAAAAATATATTTGGGCTCTTCTAATTTAAAAAAAAAAAAAATACCACACTGGTTTGCAAATCATGAGTTAAGAAGACTTAGGCCTAGTTTCACCAACCTCTGTTAAGCATTTAACATTTGTTAAAGAGGAGTAACAAAAGATTTTACACGTTAAATTTTGCTGTTAAAACATTTTTAACAGATGTTAAATGCCTAACAAAAGTTAGTGGAACCGACCCTCAGTTTCACTTTACACCATGATTTCCACAAATAAACTATAGAGTTACACATTAAAATCAAAATTGTATAATACGAGAAAGAAGTGCATAAGCACACCAAGTGAATCCTAGGCTGAATTGGAGACGAACGTGTTAGTGGCAAAATGTACGGCACTTGACGTGCACAATGAGGCAACACGGTACGGAGAAAGTCTCCTCTTAAGCTCCTTGTTCAGGTATTATTTTGGGTATGTCAGAATCACGTTTGGAAAGCTCGGGATTGCAACCTGCACCCACAATATGAAGGTCAGAACAGTAGTAGTAAGATGATCAAGATAGATGTGAAGTGTAATAGGTAGAGCCCGGAAAAATTTGCGGGTTCACAGACCAGTAGGCTAGCCTCAAAGGTACGTTATCTCAAGCAGACAGCAGCTGCTCATTAGCTGCTCGCTTCCACGGTCAAATGGGCATGTGATTAGTTACATTTTTTATTGGCTCAGCGACTTCCAGAAGGTGTCAAATAAGTCAAGGGCCAATTGTGAAAGTGACACCAACGTGCAGTTGCTGCAATTCTAGCTTGTGTTGGAAAGAAAACGCGAATTTTTCAGGGCCCTAATAGTAGGGGACTAACTACGGTGCTATGTTGCCACAATGTGCAATTTAAATGTCCGTAAAACCTTTTGCCACTAACATATTAGTCTAAAATTTAGCTGAGGATTAGCGTGATGTGATTATTACGCGGTTGTTTTGGAACAACCGGTATACTACGATGAAAACTTTGCGCGCCAATTTTGCACTCCGCACACACAGTAGGAATTATTCTCGAGGTCATACCGATGTCATCCATATAGCTTCCCGCTTTTATTGGCTTGAGGTGGAAAAAACATCTAGCAAGGTCTTCTCTTAAAGTTAGTTTAAACGACGGCCATAGTAAATTCGCTGAGTACACCTGCTATGAATGGCCGTCCTCTGTCTCAGTCCATAGCACGGGTTATCCCTGACAAATAGTAATGGCGTATATTCAAACGTGCTTCGCCGCTTTTCCAAGAATCAAGAGAGGTAGGTCCAAACGGTCTCACGTCCCCATCAGTTCTCTTGTTTAACTTGTTCAAACTATCCAACGCAAGATGTTCCACAAGCCCAAGGCTGACATCAGAACAACGCTTCGTTCACGAGTTGGAGAGAAAGGTATGCATGGTTCGCGGTAACGTGAGCACTTTTGAAGACCTTCTTTACTAGAATTAAAAACAAAAAAAAATTGTTCATTGTGACGCCATACAATAACTTTTCTGTACGGTACAATCTATGCACTTAAAGAGTGCGTGGTAGAAAAATAAACGCTGAAAACATAAATTTATTTCTACGATATTTTTTCGATGCCAATATGGATAAAATACTCAATAACAATATTTGATAACGGTATTTGCACCCTTTATGATTAAATATTTATCCACAGTTACTAATTTTGTTACGCGAGATCTCTTGCGCCGCAGTTAAATGCACGAGGTTCCGGCGTCAGAGATTGTGCTTCAGAAGTTCGTAACACTGGAAACAATTTTCTTCAAAACGTAGGCTAAAACTATTGTCTAGGATTTCTGTTGTTTGATTTTTGTAAATTGGCTTCAAGGAACCTAGAGTTATATATTAATGCTTTTAGCGTTGAATTATGCACCACGCCCTCTTAAGATCGCTACTTTGGGTAGTCAGTACAAATTAAAAAGTGACAGGAAACCACAAATTATCTGAAAGAACTGAATAAACCAGGGTTTCAAATGTGCTCTGTTTTATCAGAACCACCAATGATGCGAAAAACTCATCGCAGCAGGCACGTTGAAGATGTGTATAGGCGGTTCGGAATAAATTGAGAACTCAAAAAATCCTTGCTAAATTTCTATTTTCAGCCAATTCGTATCTTTCCGCACGTAACGGCTAACGGAGGGAATATCTCATCTCTATGGACACGTCACTTGATATTTGCGAGTGTACGATATACTGTGCAGTCAGTTGGAACCTATATAATTTGATAAAACAAAGTATATTAATTAAATAAAACCAAAATACGTCTTAATTCAGTTGATTTTATGTCAGTGTTGTTGCGTTTAAATAGGAAATTACATGGAACTACATCCGGCAATTCGCTGCCAACCGTTCAATGAATAATGTAACTACTGTTAATGCAAAATTACATGCAGTAACATGCAGTGATTTTTTCTGAGGTTAAATCTTAACGGTCACTTTATCCTGAACGACTTGTAACACCCTGCATAGCAAA
The DNA here is from genome assembly GCA_003012365.1 of Medauroidea extradentata. Classification (NCBI taxonomy): domain Eukaryota; kingdom Metazoa; phylum Arthropoda; class Insecta; order Phasmatodea; family Phasmatidae; genus Medauroidea; species Medauroidea extradentata. Next base: position 28,627 of record PNEQ01029565.1, on the reverse strand, counting down.
GATTAAACTCGGTACATCTCTATGTATAAAATTAAATGTCCCACTCACTTATCAACGCACAGCCCAAACCGCTGGACAGACACACACAAAATTTTGGGTGTTGTTTTCCCTTACGCCGAAGGATTCAGACATGGCCTATGTTATGAAATCATATTGGAACCTGGAGCGATTTCGAGAAGCTGTGGAAAACCGAAATCAGGATGGCCTGAGCCGAGGATCGAACACGGGTCCTCTCGAATACGAATCCAACAAGTTAACCGGTGCGCCACCTCGCTCGGTTTAATTATATGAACGTGATCTGCTCTTTGATAGCGGTTATTGTAAAAAAAAACTGCTGTAGAAAATGTATACAAGATAGTTTGGTGATTACTGTAAAAAAAATCGCCGCAGTTCATATATAATAATTTATTTCTCGCATTTAATCGCCGATCAAGGGTAGGAAATATTTTCCGAGTACGTACTTCAGCATGTTATATATTTGTTTTGTTTAGGCATGTTCATGTAAAATATTAAAATATACTATATAGATTGAAATTTACTTTAAATAAATAAAGGAGGAATTGAAATTATACAATTCAAATTCACGAGACTGTACATTAAATCATTATTAAATTAGGGTACTTAAAATTGATATCGTCACACGAAAATAATTCTCTCGGAAAAGCGCAATGTAGTTGGTTCATATTTTTAATTTTTAGCACAAGAACACTATTGTACAATACTGTTGTGTAAGCATTGTTAGCCCCGAGTCGCAGGCACCTCATTTGCTCGTTTTCCCCACATTGCATCACCGCTCTAAGTTTTTTATGCTTATATATATATATTATATTATGCTTTTAAACGTTAACTTTTGAGTATACTGTACTTGTTACGTACACTGTTCAGTTTACCAAAATTATACTAATTGGGCGAAAGGAAAAATAATTAAGCTGGTTTAAATTTCTTAATTTACCGTGAACATTATATGTAATTTCATACTCACGTATCCATAGGCATAACCGCGGAGAGAGGTGGAGGAATCTAGGGACCCGCGTCCCACTTTCACCTCAACTTAAAATGAATGAAACCTATTTTTGAGAAATACCAGCACATAGAATCACATTGGTGCCATAAATGTAAAAGCTAATTTTTACCGAACTCGTGCTGATACATTTTAAATAAGAATAATGTGATAATCCAAAAATGCTCGTGTTACCCCGCCCATGGTAGTCGCTGTGAAGACCTAAGGTTCCTATAGGTCATTCGGGATAAAGTGAGCACTAAAAATTTAACCTTGGAAAAATATCACTAGCCGTTACTGCATATAATTCAGCATTAACTATTGTTTCCTTACTGCTTGTACGGTTGGCAGCGAAATTACGGAATATAGTCCCGTGTGTTTTCCCATTTAAATTCAACAAAAGAGAAACAAAATCAACCGAAATCGACAGAATTGTATTTCATGTAATTAATAAACCCTTTTTTATTAAATTATATCGATTCATACTGACTATACAATTTATTTTACACACGCGAACATCAAGTGATGTGTCCAGAGAGGTTCGATATGTCCTGTCGTTAGCTGTTTCGCGCGGAATGATACGAATTATAAGAGAACAGAGCTTTAGCGGGGCTTTTTTGAGTGCTCACTTTACCCTGAACTGCCTATATGCAGGTAGACTGCGTTGGTGTATGTGAAGCACAAACAAATGGAACGCTAAGAGCGCCACTGGCCGGCGTGTATAACGCAGTATCACCTCTATGTGTAAACCGAACTACTAGCGTGCAGAGCTTCACTATTACTCATTTTCCTATACGAATTTTAAGCTGTGCCCACACTACTTAATTTCTGAAACTTAAGGTTTACATTCCAACGCATATTTCTATTACTGTGTTTTTTCTCATTCGGTTTGAATCTTCTTAGCTATGGCAGTCCGGAAAAGCCGTTTTTTAGGCCTTTTGGGCGGCCTGAAAATAGTTGTTTCCAATAAGCGATACTATTGGTTTAAACTGACGGAAATATTGTTTAAGGTATGTATTCTCTGCACAGATGTACGAACGTAATTAGTGTTACAGCGCCCGCCTACTGGTCGTGTGTTTGTGTGAGTAAGGCACGGCGCTAAGGGCGATGTTGACCGGCTCATCTGGCGTAGTATCACCTCTGCCACAAGGCAGAAACAGCACGCAGTTGTAGATCGCTCGCCTGACTGACACTTTCAGTAGTGATCCCATATTAACATTGGTGGAAAATTTTAAGCAAATTCCATTACATGTTTCTAAGAGTATTTTGCCACGAATTCCGTAAGTATTTTTAAGAAATAACAGGTTTAAAAAGCTGTTGGTAGCCATTTTAAGAGGCTCCGAAATTATTTTTCTAATTGAAGTGATTATGTAAAACTAACTTTCCGTCATCGTTTGAAGTGTTATTTTCTTTTCGTACAATGACACAATCGGGACATGCATAGTTTCGTAAATAATATGTTTACGAACACACTGCAACATATTTTAACCGCGTGTTAGGCGGCACCCTTACACGATGTTTCTGTAAAACAAATTGCAACTCGCTGCAATGCGCAGGTATACCAGTAGGGATAAAGGTGCAAGGACGATGTATATATACCCTCCAGAGGCGGTCACGTGCAGGGACTGTACTCCGCGGCCCTGAGACGCAAGTCATGCCGGGATGGTGTCCGTCGAGGCGTGACGCTGCTGCTGACGGCGCGCCGTTGGAAAAACGGCAACATGACGCGCGACGCTTTGAGCGGCCGGGGTGTCGCTACCTCCCCCCTCCCAACCCCCCTTCAACACTAGAGACGAGTGCGGCGTCGTGTTAATCACGTCCCACTAACACTCCCCTGTGCCACCGGTCTTTCTCTCTCGACGACTTGTGGCCAGGACGAGCGAGCGCCTACATCTCCTGCACTATGTCGCGAACACGGTACTTAGCCAGGTTCAACTTGGATTCAGTTACACAAGATGAGTCAGGATGAGGTGGGTTCAACGCGCATGGCGATAGTCATGAGAAAAAAAAAACGTCGGAAATGTGTTCTCTATTTACATAAAATGGCAGTTCGTCCAGGCCGCCGAACGGTGTGCATAGCTTCGGCCTTTATTAGATTATTCGAAAACTGCTCAGCGTACATAAATTATGTCTACTTACGAATAGCAATGCCCGTTGGTCAGAAGTCATGTGAGGCTTTAAGAAAAAATAATCCTGATCCACGTGTCTACTTGTAAAATTGCAAAACTCCATGCAAATGGATTGATTTGATTCGTGTTAAACTCAAAAACAACTGTGTGCTTTACAAACACAATCTCATTATCAGATTATGCACAAAGAACAGAAATTTTCGGAATTTTCCCTTCATCCTTTCAAAAAATTATATATTTGCAAGAATTATTAATTTTTATCTGCAACATAAGAGTAGCAGATATGGAACCGGCCAACCAAGTACATATCGAAATTTTACAATTATTTACTTCACATAAAGGTTGAAAACTCAAGTTTTACGCTTGATAATATAGCAAACTATTTTTTTTCATTCTTATTCCGGAGAAACAGTATGATTTTGATGTGCAGTTGAATTATGATATTTGGCGAGTCACAATTCAGCACTCATAGCCATGTGAACATAACACTCTCTGTATTTTAATACACTTCCAAGTAAACTTATAAACCTCGCCTGTCCAAACATTATCCATCACACAATGCATGTTTTCGCAAGACCTATTTGATAAAACTCATGTGCTTTCAGTCGTAAACATGCGCCAATTGACAGACCGTACATTGAATCCACGTACAAGAACGTTAGGATGACAGAATTCCTGGAAGTCCATCAGCAACGGAGATACATGTCTAGATTGTATTCCATATGAACATACAACTTCTCAGTGCACTGCAATATATTGTGGGTTGATAACATTATCAGATAAGACACGACAGTTAATTTGAAGCGATGCGATAGCAAGAATAAACTGATATGGACAATGTAAAGACTGGATATTTGATTGGCAAAACTTAATCTAACTTTGCAGTGACATGGAGTTGAGAAGAAATATTTCACTGGTAAATAACTCATTCTACGAAATGTTAGAGAGAATACACTTAACGCAAATCATGGTTTGCATTCCGTCACCCGAATGAATTTTCAAAAAAATAAATAAATAAATTTATCACAATGTACACTAGTTTTACTGATTTACAACTACATTAGAAGAACTTTCGAGAAAAACACTTACTTTAAATAGGTACTTCTTAATCATTTCAACTGACTGCCCTGCTACAACTCACCTGAAAAAAATTAGAAAACAAAAACAACTTTAGATTTACACAGACACTGAAAACTATATATGTATATATACACACATATGTATTAATTATTTATTACAGTACACCATTCGTACTAAAGTATCGCAAATTGTAACAGTTAATAATGCATTTTAACATTCTTCTGACGCCATCTCCTGACATCAGTATAAATGTATTCAGTAAGAGCTTTGTGCAGCATCAAAATTTCTCAGTTTTACGCACTTTCAAATACCTCGTTTTCATTTTAAAATTCCACATTCGTGATACCAGCGTTTAATTTCCATTCATTTGAAACGTTGTTTCTACCTAAATAAGCTGACTGAAAATCGAGGTGATTAGAACTCGTGAGGATAATTTAGTAAGAAGAAATTTGGGAAGTAATAAATAGAGAGTATCCTGAGAAAACTAACAGGCTACGGCGAACTGACGCATATTCTCCAGAATTATGTGACTGGTTTATTTCTACTATTAGTGTAGTTTTTCGCGTGTGTATGTGTGGGTGTTTGTGATTTTGTCAGTGAGCACTACAAATTGCAAACCGGTCGTAGTTGTGAATTTTGTGATGCATGAAACATAAAAAAACTAAGCAAGTTTTGTTCCACACTTTCTACGCGGATTTATCTTTCGGGATGTCGTATACAGGATGTAAACAAGACAGCGGTGTCGAGGACGTTGAGACAACCGTTTGTTTTAGAATCATGCGGGGTGCGTATTAGCTGTCAATATATATACCAGTATATATATTCAAACCCAACCACAACCATAACAACCCCGCTCCACTATCAACTTTTCCTTCGTAGAGAACGGTTACGAAAGCACTCAGTCGACGAGGAGTGTGTATAGGTTTCAAATTCCCCCGTTTGACGCAAGGGAACAGCGAAGAGATAAGAACCAGAGTACCACGCTCGACGGGAACTATATCGCCTCTATCCACAGCGCGCCAAACCGGCGTGCAAGGTTTTCGTCGTAGTTTTTATCCTCTGCGACTATAGGCGGCGATCCCAAAATTGTATTTCTGTATAGTATGAAGTAAAGACCATCGAACGCATCTTGTTTTGCACTTTACGAATTCAGGTTACGTTATCGGAGTTACAGTATTGTAAAAAAAAATTTTTTTAAGCCATTATGAGAGACCCGAAAATCATATTTCTAACAAGTGTGGTGAATTTTTAAAATGTAAGAAGCGTAGTTTCAGTGTGTGTTCGTTACTTACTAAAACGTAATATGAAAAAATTAAGTGGTTTCGCGTAAAAAAAATAATACGTGAGACGCACTACAGTGACCGCAAGAACTCAGAAAACATCCCCACTGCACGCAAACTGCTAATTTTACTTCTTTTCTGAGCCAATAGATATCGCGACTCGTTTGCAATGATGAAGGCTGACGACGGAGAAAACAAGACGCAGGCCTACAGAGAATATTTTGGTCTGGTGGGAGGGGACCACGTTCGCCAATCATTCCCGATCAGGAACGGTTCACCGACGGGGGAGTCTTCTTCCAGAGGTTCCCACAGTCGCAATTCCCTCTCCACCACCCAGGACGACAATTTAGACCACCCCGCCCTCCCCGGGAGCGGCCGACACGGAAGGGAACGACTTGGCCCCGTCGGACACGCTACGCTTGGCTTGTGCTCGCCGCCCCTTCACGGTGTGGTGTAAAAACACACATTTACTTCCTCTCTCGCCACTTTGGCCGACAAGCGCCATAGCCTCGAGCTTCCAGCCGACCACAGTGCCCCCCTACCCCTCCCGACGGCAATCCTATCATACCATCAGGTACGGATCCAACGATGAATTTGGTTTGAGGGAGTGAAGGACGGCAAGGGGAGAGACGTGAAGAGGAATCAGTACCCGCCATTTTGGAATAATGGAACATCTGCGTTTAATCTGCCTACAAATTTTCTAAATTGTTTTATGCTTCGACAAGGCAGAAGAAAATAGTTTCTTACATTGTATACAGTTGGTACTGCTCGACTATCGCTTGTACTATACCACAATACAAATTGAAGAATTCGAATATGGCAAGTACTGTCTTCCGTTAACGGTAGTCTCAAGATGTTTTCTGTAAAAAAACAATGTTTGCGCGTATATCCATACGTTCTGGAGACACGAGTTATTCCCAGCAAAGGTAAAATATTATTATCTGTAGACGCCACTTTTTTTTTACCTTTGTCCTACCGTATGCCATTAGAAAGATAAAATAGTGAAAATGGCACTTTTAGGCAATTTACGCTCAGTCTCCTGAAGGTAACCAGGACGATACATCCTGGCGTCTGTAGTTCAATCCTACGGCTTTTAACACACATAGCAATAACATACTGTTACAGGATTTAATTTGCGTGCTGTTGGACTAAAACCACTGAGATAGGCAAAGGGCTGTAAGTTCGACTCTTGTTCACTCACCTCTCGCTTCTAATGCGCAGGGTGCTCAACTGCACCTGTCTTCTCCTTGAGAATTTCTCCTAACATCTAGGTCTCTAGCAATGGTTGGTTAAGAAGGGGGGGGGGGGGGCTGTAATGAGGTGAGTATAGAGCCGTGCTGGAATGAATGGGCGGAGGAAAAAAAGTAGATCCCTAGGAAAACCCACCGATCAGTGACACCGTTCGTCACGATTGCCACATGTGAAACTCCGGGCCGAAACAGCTGAGAATCGAGCTTTGATCACTTTCGCGAAAGGCGAGCGCCCTAAACGCTGCGGGAAAAACACTCAAACATGCATAAATACATTTTAAAACCCACGCTCACTTTCCTCACCCGTACTTTTTACACAAAATGCAAAGTTATACAAGTTAAATAAAATCTAAATGGACTATACGTCACTTCTGGACCATTTTCTATACCTGGGAAGGAAGTGGGTGCGATCGCTTCCACCCATTTCCCCTAAAATGCATCGTTGCATACGACTGAGTTTCCTAAGAGCGATCAAGGTCAGCTGATGAACATTTGCAAAGATAATTAAGACAATTTTTATTAATATAATTGATATTCTTTACAACTAAGTACACGATAAAGAATAGGCATTAATGTAGGTTTAAGTGACTAAAATATTGCACAGATGACCAAATTTTAACCCCACATGGTTTACCAACTTTGTTGTGCCCTACGAACAAAGAAATTAAAATCCAAACAGTCCTTAGACACAGGCTGATTCGGCCAACTTCAATCGCCGCTATACAAGTTAACTGTTTGGGAAAAATAAACATCAGCAAGCTCTATTAAACCAAAATAATGTGTGATTATCAGTTACTGGTAATAAACTACATTCCTTTTTCAACGGCAACAATTATTCAAGAAATAAGTAGAAAAATTCCTATCGCTCTTCGTGCAAAAAAAAAAAAAGTATTGTTGTAAATTATAAAAACACAATACTCTAGGAGTATAACATAGTTTCTCACACAACATTCCTAGTTTTTGAATAGGTATGTCAGCAGTATTGAATGATGATATCATGGGAAAAGTATAAGTTTCCCTCTGCCAGTGGTAATTTCTGCGAAAAAAAAAAAAAAAAGTTTCCGCTAACCATTAATATTCCCAGCAGTATTTTATAAATTGAGGAGTTGGCTGGAATAAAGGATTTAGTAAGCTAAGGCCTTTCTTCAATCAAACAATTTATCTTGTTCGATTTCGTCCATAGAAGACACCTACAAATTTTTGTACCGATATCTAAATTCTTCACCAAGTTATGAATTAGTGTCTTGACGTGTGCTGTGCTATCAATAATTTATTATATCTTTGACTGTGTTTGTAGTAACTACTATTAATTTGTGTTTATATACAGGGTGAGTCGGGAGGAAAGATACATGCTTTGAGGGGCGATAGTACTGGTGATTCTGAACATAATGTTTCTAATAAACATACGCCCATTTCTTAACCGTTTCAGAGAAACCGAATGAAAACAACAAGAAACGGGAAATGTGCAGGTGACGGTAAATCGTATGTTTTGTTTAATTGTGTACATTTCCTCACGGTGTGGGGTTGGCTTAAAAGCGAAGTCTATACGCGCAGGGTGGACACAAGAGAGGAACTTCTAGCTCGTATTTACCATGCTTGTGCTCAAGTAAAGCAATGTACTAATGAGCTCAGATTAGGAACACAGCAACTGTCTATCAGAGCAGCAAAATGCATTGAAGTTGGTGGTGGAGTGTTTGAACATGTTTTATGAGGAAATGTACACAATTAAATAAAACATACGACAACAGTATCGTGATTTACCGTCACCTGCACATTTCCCGTTCCTTGTTTTCATTCGGTTTCTCTGAAACTGTTAAGAAATGGGCATACGTTTATTATAAACATTTTGTTCAGAATCACCAGTACTATCACCCGTCAAAGCATGTACTATTCCTCCCGACTCATCCTGTATATTACTTACTTATTTGTATTAAAGAGAAAATAATGTGAGAGAAACGCGAAATAAAAAAAAAAACACGAATTTCTCCAAAACATATATGTGATCTCACAGTGCACTTTTCTTACTAAGGCCTTTATTCCAGCCAACTCCTCAACCGTTTAAACCACGGGAAAAGTTGTTGAGATAACATCTTTCAAAAACAAAAAAAAACTATAACTCGGGACAAACTAAAATGTTGGTGGTGCCTGAGGAAAAGCAACTGGAGGTATAGTCTGTTCACTATAAACTGAACACTCACCAGAACTTTTAATTAATTAAAAATATGTTTTATTGAGCCAATAGTTGTGAACTTCTGAGAGTGTTGAATCGTTTACACTTGTTTTAGCAACATGGAAGTTTTCATTTTAAAAATAGTAAAGATGGCTGCAAAACGGCTGAAAGAAAACTTTATGCAGTGTTCATTTTATCGTTAACGACCTACAGTTATAGATTAATGCTTTTATCATTGAATTATGTACCACGCCCTCTTAAGTTAAGAGGCTCAGAAGCGACAAAGCTTAAAGAGCGACCTTCAAGGGAATATCAAATGCCACATTGCAACAACGAACCAAACTCGGAACTAGTCAGCAGGATTTCCGCCAATTCATTTTGACTGTGTGACTAAGCGTTGATGAAAATCTTCACTGGTGTAAAGTCTGTAGCATAGCTCATCGTACATTTCTATACGAGTTTCGCATACATCGGGTTAGTACATTTTTGAAGTACGGCAGCCTGAAAGCGCAGTTTTTAGCCGTGTTGGAGAACTTGAAAACAGTGTTTTCAATTAGCATTTTGTTTTAACAGTGACGTTCCGTCCTTGTCCAATGTTTATTTTCGTACATTGGCACAATGAGCGCATGCTGAAAAGGCTCGTAAAACATTTTCCTGAACATTAGAACGCATTTGAGTTGCGTGGTGGTGGCAGGCTTCTGAATAAATATCAAGCAATCAAAAAATGTTTTCCATGTATGTGCCAATATTTTAGACTGGTATTAAATTTACGTACATCCGATTTGTTTTTTTTTTTTTGCCCAGTATCGATATTTATTTCTAACTCTAGTAAATTATATACAGTACCGGTATAAATATGGGGAATTTTTATTAATTTAGTAAGTTTTTTGAAGTTAAGTGTTAATACTTGAATGAGAAATTAATAAGAGATTAATTTGTACAAGCAATAATAATATTGATACAAAAAGTATTGTGGCAAATCAATTACCACATACGAAATTTCGAACATGATATTGGCTAGTAAGGGTTAGCGGTTTTGTTGAATGTACGCAATCGCAGAAAACCCACCGTAACATAAAAGGAGATGGCACGAGAAAATGTGCCTGAAGATAGTAAGACACCAGTTCCCGAAACTTCGTTATCAGTTGTCTGTGTTATGTTTGTTCTTTTTTTTTTTTTTTTTTTCATGTCTACGACCATTTATGTTAGTGTTCATTTGAGTAGTCCTCGTCGTTCGTCCATCACTGTTGCCATTGTTATGCGCCTTGTTTTGTTCTTGTAGGACTTTTCTTTTCATTATATACAGGATGACAACTCATTGCAGCAAATATAAGTCCCTGATTTTTCCCCGATTTCCCAGACAGAAAAAAACAAAATATTCCCTCATTTTTACAAGTATGAAAACAACATTTTGGCATTTTAGTCAACAAATTTTCCAATGAAGGTAAATATTTCAAGTACTTTCTGACAGTACTGCTAGTGAACTTGACAAACATTCAGTAGAAATAACTACGAAATTGACAATTGAGTATTATCACCTCTGCATGACGGGAATTTTATTTAAACAAAAATGCTATAATGCTCTCAAAACTCCATCATTTTCCTTTCTATGACTTTTACGGAAGCTTAAAATGAACGAGACAAGTGAATTCCCTGAAACTGCCCAGATATTTCCAGGTGGCTACAATTTTCCTGATAATTCCAGGTTTTCCAGGTGGGTGGCCACCCTGAATAGGCTCAAAAGATTAACGTGAAATTTGTTCTTGATAGGCAAATAAATGCTGTTGACAGATAGTTTGATTGGAACATAACTTCTTAAAAAGAAACGTTGTAGGCAAGAAATTTGTTTCAAATTTTTATCCCATTCACCCCGTTTTATGGTACTGTGTTGTCTGTGATCCAACAGTGCCACGAAACAGCACTCGTGGACACGCGGAGTGGCAGTGAGTGACGGGACATAATCGCTCGCGATGATACCCGCAGAATAGCGTAGGAGGCACCCGCAGAATAGCGTCGGAGGCCCTGCACGCCAAGTATGACTGCAGGAGACGAGACCGCTCCTATGTTTTCCGAGAAGCAGGAGTGAAGCATCCGTCCGTCTAATGGCCGAGACCATATTCTCACAGCGCGCTTCCTTACGCGGTACTGTGCTTGACTCGGACTCCGGAGGTCAAGGGTTAGATCCCACAAAAAACATTTAACGACGCCAATTACAACGAAATGTATTGCGCGTTGTACGCTCAAAGACGAAAGTCCTCGACTGGCTCATTGACTATTTTCTATCGTGTCATGCGTAATATGTTTTACGCGGAATCGCTTTAAATATTCATTTTACATATGTCTACAAAAAGAACACATTTGTTTCACCGTCTTACTAAGTACCCAAACAGTCAGACTTACACGAAAGGGAAGTGAACGTGTTTATCACGTTCTGTTTGGCAGCTTCGTACTTCTTTCTTCGAGCGCGGCGAGAAACTAGTCTGACTCACGGCGACTTCCTGCCCGCTACAAGTTCGCTGTTCCGCCACCCTGCGCGCTAGTGCGGCACCGGGGTAATATAGGGCCGAGGGTTTGGTCTACCTATCTTCGCGTCAATACAAAACATCGTTGCACTCTCGGCAGCTACTGAATGGTCAAATCAGTAATAAGCCCACTTCGAGAGTAATTAAGATGCCTCCCTACCTGCGCTTCAAACGCGATGCAGCGAGTTACGGCTATTCTGTTTTCGACGAAACTAGTTAACGCAAAATACATTTGTATACTTTTGAAAAGAACACACATTTCAAACTGTGTCGCTATAGTTATAATAATTCGCACATTAATTAGACATTATTTTCTGTCCCCTCAAAATGGCCAGAAGTTGGTTTTTCAGACTGCCGTCTACGGAAAAATAACAACTGGATTCGAAAAACACAGCCATAGATACAAGTATTAGACTTTGAACTGTGCTGCCCATAAATAAAATAATGTGGTCACAGCTTTAAGTCCCAAAGGAAAAGGATAATAGTAAATCACTGCATGGAAGCTGAGTATCGCGCGGAGAGGCGAAAATGCATTACATACGTCGGCCAACAGCAACCTTACTGCTCCTGCCTGACATACAAACGCAGGCTACCTAGGGAGGCATCTTAAGCATATATTTCATCTTCATACTCTCACTCACCGATTGTGACGCGACGTCAAACACGTGTTCTGCAGCGGGCGTTCTGAACAGGGGGTTCGAACTTTAATAATCCACATAAATACCTCATAAATGCAGATTCCGCGGTAAATTTTGTAATCAGGACACATAGCTTCAAGAAGGCAATCACAGCTGCCAGTCTACCGGGCTTCACGTGCAGTTTTAACTGGTTTTCTGTTTTCCATGCACCAAAGCCCTCTTAAACCTGCTCAGTATTTAACACAAGGAGACCACGATATTGTAGTAGACAGACTACTCGTCTCCAACTACGGCGATCCCAACTCGATTCCCGTCTGGGCCGCCCAAGATTTTTTGCATTTGCGGTGTACGTTGGCATTGGTCGCTGAAGTTTTCTCGTAGAGATTCTCCCAATTTCGCATTCCTTCGCAGTTCCAATAATCATATCGTACCATCTTCACGATCGCTTTAGACTTGTATGTTGATATATAATTATATATATCACCATTATACTTCTCTCTGAAACACAGCAATACCACCACAATCACGTTCGTGCGATTTCACCTGTGCATGTTAAAATCAACTAAAATTAAGGTATTGTTTTTCCTGCAATAGCGGTTCAGGAAACGGTCGTAAGCAGTGGGTGGCCATGCCTATAGAAATATGTTGAAGATGCATGAAGGCTTCTTTTTTGGTGTCATATCGCGGCCACCTGTGTTCGTCAACTTATTATGTGGTAAGTTAGTAATCGAATCGAGCCTCTGACTCAAGCTAATAAGTAGTTAATGTCTTTAGTTACATTGCTTATTTGAATTAACATCCGAGACGTTTTTATTATTTGAAGGTGAATAACAACAATGTTAATAACTTCAATACGGTGCAGCGCCGAAATTACACTAAAAAAGGTGGCTTCAAATACGTCGCAACAAACCATCTCCTGACTATTCTTACCTACATGGTCGTAAGCATCGTCACCGTCATGAACAGCAACACCACAACAAAGTAAAAGTTAACAACAACAAACACTGGCAACATAGATTACTAAAATATCTAGACTTTTGACCAATTTTCTGAACCAAACATTCTACGTCTGCGATTACCTTCTCAGAACCGTCAATGACAATGAAGCGAATGTGAAACTCGAATTAGTGATGATTCTCTGTCGTGCCTGGATTCTTTACGTAACGAAAGTTATGGAATGTCACCTCTTTTGGTAGTAATATTCATTTCCGTATAATAAATTAAGGATATCACGAACAACCGGCAATATTTCTTAACCACTACAATTTTCTATTAGGTGCGTATTATTGGATGGAATCGATACTGAGAGTTATTTAGTGTTTATTATTTGACGAATGGAAGTTTTTAACTTAAAATTTAAATTAGTTTAATTATTTCATGGTTACGCTTTAAAGTGTTCGAATACAATGTACGTAATAAAAGGTAACGTAATTAGCTACGTCCCTATTGAAATATTTTATATCAAATATTGATAAAATTTTAATCAGGAAGAAATTAAGACATATTCATCTGCTTTTGTTTTGTAACCGCATTGAAATTCTGCACAACAATTCTTTCCACGCAAAATTCCACATATTTAGTGGAATTGCATACAATTTGGCAACACTGACGGCGACCAGCTGCTGTTTCGTCAACACGACCCATAACAACCCATTCCTCCTCTTCTTTTTTTCCCCTTGCTCGTGGAGTCAACGATCCTTCAGCAGCCCGCGGCCAATGCGTACCTCGGCGTGACGAGCTGCCCACACTTGCCCTTTCCGCTTCGTCTGGTTCTCCTCTCAGTCGCCTTTGTCCAGCAAGGTGTGAAGAGAATGCCCAAGTGAGACCCGAACTATGAGCTCAAGTGTGGTACCGTAAGAGTTAGTGGACGGAAGTTTTCTCTTTACGTTAGGGGCACGGGAATTGGGAAGGCGACAAGTCGAACATAACACGTCCGTCTTTACACCTCGTCGCCTCTAGGCGCGAAGGACTAAACTAGCGTGCAGTGATTTCGTAGAAACAGTTTTTAAATGGGACTTCAAGTAATGACCGTGTGTTATTTGTGGAAAGTTTGTGGTAATGTCCAATGCAGGTTTCGATAGCTTAGTTTTACGATTACGATTTATATTTTCTCAGCTACAGCAACGTTAAAAAGCCATTTTTAGCACTTTTGAGGAGCTAGGGAATCATGTTTCAAAGAAGCGGACGGTATTTTTTAAATCATAGAGACACAGTTTTAAGTGTCTTCTTTTCGTAGATAAACGCATCAGAAACATTTTTAATAGTTACACAATATAAAATGCTTCCCGTACAACGCTACAGCACGGGTCACACGTCCGATCCACTAACTCATCGCCGTGTGTGTGTCTACATATATAATACATATAATCCTCGTGTCACACTGTTTGTTTCCATACTCCTCCGAAACGGCTTAACCGATTTCAATGAAATTTTGTATATACATTCGGTACGTCTGCGAATATGTTTTTATCTTTTTTTATACTCCTAAGTGCTATTGTTTAGTAAATATTTTTAATTTAATAATTTTAGAACCCGGTCGATAACTGTGTAAGTGATAATTGATCAGTTATCCCCACGAGCTGATACCAGTCTATCCCCACCAAGTGTCGCTGCTGTATTATTATTATTTATTAATTTCTTTATTATTAGACCTCTTCCACTTATATACCACATCCTTACACACTTACAATAAGTTGTTTATGTGACAAAACAACGTTTGTCGGGACAGCTAGTGTGTGTGTGTGTGTGTGTGTGTGTGTGTGTGTGTGTGTGTGTGTGTGTATGTATGTATGTATGTATGTATATATATATATATATATATATATATATATATATATATATATATATAACCTATTCAATGACAGGTTACTGTGAATGAAATTGTTCGGAATCTACTGCCGTAACGAAAATTATAAGAAAAGTTATGGTTAGAAAGGGGATGAAGATAAACAAGTCTGAAGCTCCTATTACAGTTACCAGAAGGAAAGCTATCCTACCGTATATCAGTGGAAATTTGTTTTGCATAACAAAGCCTTGGAAGTAAAGTAATACGTAATTTTATAACTTTGAAGTTAATGTAATTTGATACATTTTCAATAAATAATTTATTTCATTTAGTGTGATTATATTTGTGTATTGGAGATATTTATTACTACGGGTAAGATCCGTAGCCTTGTCCACGTAACTGGCGCGCAGAGTTATGATATTATTAATAATTTTTCCAAAGCAACCGTAAAGTAGACCGTAGCATTTAACTTGTGTGACAGAATTACGATTTAAGGCCTAATGCATGTTTATATATTTGCGCATTATTCGAATTCGCTTGATATTCCTTTACATATGGCAGTCTGAAAACGTAAATTTAAGACATTTTTTTTTTCAAAGGATTGAAAAACATTTCTAATAAGAAGCCCGAAAATGTAGCAATATAGTGGCATAGAGTTTCAAGGGCAATGCAATAAAAACGGCGTCACAATGATAATCGTTGGCTTCTGTTTCGAAGTCCTAGCAACTCCAAAACGGAATTTCTTTGGAATCTGACAACTCCGCTATTCAGAGAACAAAAATTCCTACCTGCTGCACGGAGGGATTCAGGGGCGTAGCGAGGGGAGGTTTAGGGGTTCCAATCCCCCTTCTTTTTTTGCATAAAATTTTTAAATGTTTATAAAAAATGTTCCTAAGTTCTTGCTACAAGAACTGTAAAAAAAAAAAAAAAAAGCTCATTTTACAATTGAAACCAGAATTTTCCCGAGGGAGGACCCCTGGACCCTCCCCTTTAGGGGGTGGCCGGTGTACCTTCAGGTAAACCCCCCACCCCATACAGAAATCTAGGCTACTCCACTGGAGGGATTTCGCTTTCACAGTGCAGCCATCTGTATAGACTGAATAGCACGCAAATTTTAGAGAAAAATCCCCTACAACTACCTAATAATACTTCAATTCCGCTCCGCGGATTGCGCAGGCAGGGCGTAAGCGACGCTCGATGTATGCGAGATTCCCATCGTATGTCTTGGACGATCTCCAAGGCACAAACCACGAGGACTCGTCCATGCCTTAACTGTCTGCACGGCATCATCTACTGCCCACGTAGGGATCTCTTCAGTTTCCTGGAAGTACATTAACATAGTCACGCCCGCACCAGACGTTCTTGTTTTGAAATTATAAGCTGGCGGGAAGCTTACATTCATTATCTTCATTCAATACCCGCTTCTTTTTGTATGCCACAATAAAACAGTTCCTATTTTCTTAATCTCATCTCTCCATTGATCTCCTGTAGACTACTTGGTCATCGGCCGAAAATAAACAAGACCATGACGTAACGGCTCGGAGATAAGTCATGAATGACGGCGCCAGCTGCCAGGGGCGAACCAGAGAGATGCACATATGAGTCGCCGGTCACGCTGGTTCTGGAACGGAGATCAGCATTCATATGCTCGAACAAGAATTGTTGCATCAAGAAGCTGACTCTAAGTTCGTTTAAAAATTGTATACCTATTTCTATACCTAATCCAATGTATGTTACCACAGCTTACCTCCAATTAGAATACACACTAATTGCGTAGTAAGTTTATTCCAACACTCTTGCCTATTGTAAAAGTAATTAAAGAACTTTAACCGCGAATCAATTTTTTTTCTGTAAACACATTTTAACGATTCACTATTGTGATATAATGCACGAAATGTGTCTGCTGCTAATCTCACGCAATTGACGCGCAAGATATGACGGGAAGTACGACGTAGGTCGTACACTGAAGCACCTTTATACGGACAATGGAACTGCTTGTATGCTAGTATCACGCTTTATAAGGGCAAGGAAACTGCCTTGCAGGTCATCGGTAAGGTTAATTCTACTACAAGTCAGGCAGATAATCGAATTTGTGGATGCACTTGGCAAGAGACAATGTTAGCTATGCCAGTTAAAAAGAAAAATAACTTGAATTAAATGTTTTACTGAAAAAAAAAACCGCGTCAGCTTTATCAGTTTATCCGCAAAAAAATAAAACCACATAAATAATAAGAAAGCTCTGGAAACAGGAAATGACACCTGATTTAGCTCCCGCGCAGATACCTGAGAAACTAGCGGTCGTAATTGTCCCTTGCTTAACTAATAACACAGTTTAATACCAGCATTAGAATATCTGCTGTTCTTTTCGTGTTAAAGTAAGCACTTTTGAAGACCACCTCACCTATAATAATTAATAAATATATATTTAACGAAAGCTTGATCGTAAATTAAAATGCACCGTTTATGAAAAAAAAAGTGACAGAAAAAAATAAGAAATTTTCTGTAGAGAAGAAAGCAATTTAGGTCTTCAAAAGTTCCTCTTTATATTATCAACCCATCTATACCGAAAACTCCATCGCAAACGAACGGTATGATCACGGAAGGAAAACACAGAATTTAACGTCCGGGGAGATGCGGGGGGCCGGATCATCCGGTGCCAGGACGACCGGAGGGAAGGAAAAGTTCCCTCTTCCTCCTCCACCCAACACTTTCTTTCCCAACGTCAGGCAGGATCCGTGGTTTTCGGTTTCACGCCCGGCGCGCGCGGTGTAAACTACGCCCCTTCGGCGGAATAGTCGCGCGCGTCTGAGGACGGCGTCTTCGGCCATTGTTCCTTCCTCTCTCTCTCTCATCACTCTCTTCAGCACTCTCTGTCTTCCCCTTCTCCAGCCCTCGCTCCTAGCGCAGACGAAACAAGAGAGGCATGGTGCGGGTAGGAAAAGAGACTAAACACGCGGGTATAAAAGGGAAAATACAATCGTCTTCCGACAAAGAGAACACACAACTGCCATCTGAACCACGACCCGGGTTCAGACGAAAAAAAATCTACGCTGGCCTACATCCCTCGTAGGGGTAGAAACAATCCCACCCACGCACGCATGCCTTGATTTAAACATGCCTTTCCAAACATTGAAGGAGGAGGAATACCACAGAAAAATACTAGAGACAATGGGAGCTGTTATTGAACATCTCCAACAGCGCCACACGACGTAAATGATTACCTTCCTCATGTGTGCACATGTACATATCCGAGCACGCGGAATATAAATCCCACTGCCGTAAATATTGATTCAGTGAGGTGAGATATTTTGGTCAGCACTCAACATCGAAGTCTTTAGCGCTGGTAAAGTGTGACATGAGGTGAGTGTGGAGCAGTACCGGAATGAAAGGATAGGGGGAACAGGAGATCCCCAAGAAAACCTGCCGACCAACGGCATCGTCCGGCACGATACCCGCATGCGGAAATACGGGGACCAACATCGCTGGGAATCGAACCCGGATCGCCTTGGTGGATGGCGAATGGTATGACCATTCGGCCACCGCGGCCCCTAGGTCACCAGAGAAGGAACCAATTGTTCAAATAGACAATATACGTGAAGGAATCGGCCAGGGCCTGAAAAACATTTACCAGGAGTGATTCCGGACACCACAGAAAATCGAAATCGGGATAGCCGGATCTGAAATTGAACCCAGGGCCTACAGAATGCGAGAGTAAACAAACTAAGTATGACCCTCAAATACACTCGCATCACATTTCATTCGCTGGACCAGTAAATCGAGAGTAAACGACACCGCGGTTCCTTTCACTTGTCTGTACTCTGCAACCCTGATCGCTATAAACAGTCACGCCCTCACCTTATACGGACTCTGAACCGAAAAAGTCGTGATTCGACCACAACACGAGTCACATATTGTGGCCACGGGCCAGTTAAGGGCGCCGTCTACCCGCGCGTGAGAGGCTCAAAAGCGACGCAGCAGTAAGGTCGACCGTGAAGTACGCATCAAATGCCGCGTCGCCTCAACGAGCCAAGCGCTGAACTAGCATGCAAGCTTCCCGCCGAACCGTTTTTACTATGGGACTTTCAGCGACAACACTATCATTTTATCTTACGCGACGAAAGGGAAAGAGTCGCTCTACAGGTCTATAATATTCAGAATATCGTGAAAATGATAACTCTTGCATAAAAATCAGCGTCAAAAGTCCCGATTCGGTCACTTTCACACTCAAAAAATTACTTGTTAGGAACGATAACAGTTAATGTCAAAATTATAGACCTGTACTAAGATCCTTAAATGCTTTTCGTAGCCTAACCGCGTGACAACATGTTGAATAGTTTTCGAATGAAATCAGGATTGTTAAAGGCCTGCGCGCCACTTCACGATCCTAGTAGACGGCGCCCATAAGTGATTATCAGCGTATTACAACTGCGGGCTACATTGGCAATAGCACACAAACAATACAAACGCACGGAAGTTAAACGTGTTAATAATATGCATGCTATGCACACCACGCGAATCCTGGACTATATTGAAGACGAAAAAAATTATGCCAATGGCATTGCTAGACGTTGTGCATTGCCATTGTGCGTTCACATTTGGCAACATAGCACTTAAGGGCGCGGCTACAGCAATTTTTATTACCATGTTTTTAATTTTTAATTTGTGCCAAATGTATTTTTTCTTATTTTAGTCACAAAATAGAACTAAATTTGGCATTTATGAAATTTTTTTATCTCTCATAATAGTTTTCGCGTAATAGCTTGTTAAAGTAAAAATTTACATGTTTCCATGTAAAGGACTACACTACAACCAACTGACATACCAAACTGAAAAAAAATTCACAGTGGATAAAGACGTCACAGGCTACAATGTCACGGACATAAAAACAAATTTTTTTTGTATTTTATTAAAAATGCTAAAACTGAAAAAAATTCTATATTTTTTTTTAATTACAAAATATTTTATTTTGTGGTTAAACATAGCTGAATTTGTAGCCTACAACATCGTTATTCGCTGTGAATATTTTCAGTTTAGTAAATGAGTTGGTTTTAGCGTCGTCCTTAAAAAGGAAACAAGTAAATTTTGGCTTTAACAAGCCATTACGCAAAAACTATGCGAAATAAAAAAAATTGTAAAAGAAAAATTTGTTCACATTTTGAGTCTAAAACAAGACAAAAAATTACCGGTACAAATATAAAAATTAAATAATGTTGATGAAAATTGCGGTAGACCGCGCCCTTAAAGAGAGGGTGGGGTACATAATTCAACGCTAAAAGCATTAATCTATAATTGTAGGTTTCTTGAAGCCAATTTGCGAAACTTAAACAATAAGAATCCTAGACAATAATTTTAGCCAACGTTTTAAACTAAACTGTTTCCATAGTTACAAACTTCTGAGGCACAATCTCTGACGCCTAAACCTCGTGCATTTAACTGCGGCGCAAGATCTCATGCGTAACGGATTAGTAATTTTGGATAAATATTAACTCATAAAGTTGGCAAATACCATTATCTAGGATTGTCACTGAATATGTGATCCATATTGGCTTCGGAAAAAAAAAGCGTAGAAATAAATTAATGTTTTCAGCGTTTGTTTATCTACTACGCACTCTTAATGACAGAGTTTGGTTGTAAAACGAACCTTGTGCGTTCATGACACCATGTGACATTAAATTTCATATTGCATTACGTCTGACATTGTATAAACAATTATGCCAAGTGACGCTTGTAGCTAGCAAAATACTCAGAGGTCATACGCCTATGACCGGCAGTACACGAGCGCTGTTGCCAACAGCAAAGAGTCGGTATACGTATGTTATGTTGGCACCGCTTGCTCTGGAGCTGGCGGGCTTGGGCCGTCACTGTCACTTCCTGCACATGTCGGCGCAGAGGGCAGGAAATGGAAGGAGGGCCAAGGAAGGCGGAGGGGGGGGGAGTGAGTATAGGGTAAAAAGGGGTTCTACACCCGACACCTGCCACCTGGTTCCCCTGCACCGTGACACGTGCCTCCAACCATCCCCGCACTACACTCAAGACTTAGGGCGAGTGTTACTTACGGCCATGATCTTTTATTTATTTCAAACAATTTCAAATAACTGAAATATTTTTTAACCAGATGCTTTGAAAAAATTTGGCGCTGTGTAGTCATACAATACACAATTTTGCCAGAGCGGTTTTTAAAAATATATACCGTTTGATAGAAAAAAATTATTTCGAGTCGTTTTGGCTTATTTTGACAACAAAATGTGTGATATTTCAGGGGAGAAAAATCTAAAAATTTGTTTGGCGCATTGCAACAGAACAATTCAGATACAAACGATGATATATAAGTGTTAAAACTACCAGAATGAATTTTAATACATGTATTAATTTGCGTTAAAAATACTTTACGAAACCACTGCTAAACTAAAGAGCGAGGCCTTAAAGGGCACGGTTCACCTCACTTTTCAACGTCTTTATTTATTTTTATATTTGTACCAGATATTTTTTTTTTTTTTTTTCATATTTTAGACGTAAATTGTGATCAAATCTTCCTCTTAGGAAACATTTGTATCTCTCATAGTTTTTGCGTAATGAGTCGTAAACGTCAAAATTTGCACTTTACTGTTTTAAGTACGTCACTAATACCAATTGACAAACCAAACATACAAAATTCACACTATATAACAACGTTTTAGGCTATGATTTGACACATAAAAACAAAAATAAAATACTTTCGTATTTAGTAAAAATTTCTGAATTTTGATGTGAAAATTAAAAAAAAAAAAATATTAACAATTTTTTTTAAATACAAAAATTATATTTTTTACATTTTATATGAGTCAAATCGTAGCCTACAACATTGTTATATAGTGTGAATTTTGTCGGTTTGGTTTGTCAATTGGTATTAGTGGCGTACTTAAAACAGTAAAGTGCAAATTTTGACGTTTACGACTCATTACGCAAAAACTATGAGAGATACAAAAATTTCCTAAGAGGGAGATTTGATCACAATTTCTGTATAAAATAAGAAAAATGATATTTGGTACCAATATAAAAATAAAAAAAGGCATCGAAAACTGATGTAAACCACGAACTATTTTATTGCATTGTATTATCCAAATTTTCTCTTCTACAAAGCGTAGGAGATATGCTTGGCGAACTGCTCGACATACATGAATAATAATGGAATCTTTCATTAATTTGTCATGCCGAATCATTCCAAGAGAACTCTTGCAAGTTAACACATAATTATCTTGCAATGATTCTGCATGGCAAATTAAAAGTTGACATTAAGATTCCACTATATGCCTGATGTACAAATTCTTTGTTTTAAAACCAAAATATTTGTTTTAGAGTACAAATCAAAAATGTTTATTTGGAGAACCATTACGAGTGCGTGAAAGAAAAATAAATGGTGAAATCGTCAATTAGTTTCTACGCTTTTTTCGAAGCCAATATGTATAAAATACTCAATGACAATTCTAGATAATGATATTTGCCAACTTACAGTAAATCTTTATCCAGAATTACAAATTCGTTACGCGTGATGTCTAGCGCCGCAGTTAAATGCACGAGGTTCCGGCGTCAGAGATTGTGCCTCAGAAGTTCAGAATACTGGAATCAATTTTGTTTAAAACGTTGGCTAAAACTATTGTCTAGAAACGTTTTTGTTTAATTTTCGCAAATTGGCTTCAAGAAACCTACAGTTATAGGTTAATGCTTTTAGCGTTCAATTATGTACCCGCCCTCTTAAGTATTAACGGTAACTTTATAGTGATACGTTTGTTATTATTGTGAATTATGATTATTTAAGTACGTGTTCGTGTAAGTAATAGCAAATGAACGGGTAAAAGATAACCGTTAAAGGGGGATTTACAACGATCCGTCGCACCCATCCGTCGATCACGTGACTTCCAGCCAATCAGTTGTCTGGAATAATTCTACTCGTCCGTCCGTCGAAAGCTTGCAAAACTTTAACTTTTTACGGACGGGCTGGTGAAATTACAGCCTTTTTAACATGGCGACGATCGTTTGAACTGTTAATTTTAATAAGAAGGCTGTGAATTTTTTTATACTTGTAAGATGATTAAAACACCAACCGAAATTAGTTTTTACATATTCCTTACTCACATTACACCATAAGTAATTTAATCAGTAAATATTTACGCTCGTTAAATTCTTTGTGGCGAAGAACAGTGTTTGCAATTATAAGTAGCTATGAACAGAGTAAAAATTTGTAAATATAAATAATATATTAAGAGAATTTTTATTTCCCACAGAAGTCTTCTGTTTACACATTGGTAGCATTGCAAATTAAAGGAATAACGACGGACGGATGACGGGTGTTTGTAAATCGCTAGATTTTCTGACGGACGGAACGGGTTAAAAAAACTGACGGACGCGACGAATCTTTGTAAATCCCCCTAAAGGTACCCAACGACGGTTTAGTACGACCATGTTGATTGGCTAGTCAGTGATTTAGGTAGCTGAAAACGGTAGTATTGATACGTGAAATAGTACCATTCAAAGTCGTGAGGTGTTGGTTAGAATCAAGTGTTCGGTTGTTTGAAATGTTATCGTATTTAGCTTTATGGAAAGACATGTTAGTAGCGGAATGTGTAACTAAACAATACTATGAGCGACGTCTAATTTTGGAATAGTCTGCTTGCTGGAGAGGAATGGACTGAATATTGCTGTTGTAAGGTAAGTCGTCAACGACATACAGCCTATATGTTTACAGTGCATAAACACGTATTGTTTGAAAGTTGTATCGCAAAGTAACAAAGGTCAGATGGGTATAGTGGAATCTTACAACCTTTAAAAATCATAAAGACATGTTTCATATACACTGTTTCAAACAACACACGTTACGGCATTATTAAGTGGTGCCAACGAAAATCACTTAACATATTAAGAAACTTTACCTGTAAAACCAATAGTTTAGTCCCTACGCGACGAGTAGCTACTCTTGATATTTACCTAAAACCCACACGCTCTTTATTACTTTGCGATACAAAAAAAATAAAGATGGAAGTGTGGAAATGAATGTGTAACTAGTATCGCAAAGTGATCGGAAAGTAAAAATCCTACAAAATGTGCTATAAACGTTGTGCAAAACACGTGTCACTTGTAATATTATCAAGACTCGAGAACTGAACTGAATAACACAGTCAGTAACAACATGATTGAGCTCTTGCGATTTATAACACCTTATAAAGGGATGGGACCACAGAATGTTAGCTACAAATTCTAATTTTGTAAATGATAATACAGTAGCTAACGTACCGTAATGGAAACGCGTGTTATTAACAATGTTACAGCTGGTGTAAGCGAGACTGCTGTATAATAAAATCAATCGTTCCCGGAATATACTATTACTATCACGATCGTTAGACACACTGGAAAATCGCGAAAATGTTAAAGATAGTCTCCAATAAACTGTATTATATTAACCGTGACACGTGTGAACAGTTTTGGGACAAATCACACACGCTGTGTGTTCAAGCTGTGCTATTCTAATTGGGCCTGTTGTAGAGAGAACAAATGCTACGAATAAACCGTAGCCAATGTTGATATGAAACATTCAGTGTTATATACATCACGTTGGAGCCTTGCAGACAGTCATCTTATACCCAAAATTTTCCAGTGTCTTTAACAACCGTATATTTCCGCACGCGCGCACACGCTTACAAACGCATATATAACTACAGTCGGAGAAACACCGTTTGATATTAGTGCATTGTTTTAGACGTACCTGGAAGCCTTCAAAGGCATGCTGCACCGCGTCCAAGCTAGACGCTCGAGAGAGTCCGGTTAAACTCGACGCCCGCCGAGGTTGAAGTGGGCTCCGGTCCGTTGTGACAGCGTGACGTCCCGCGCATAGCCAACACTACACTCGCGCCTGAACGCAGACAGTTCTGCACAGGAACAAGAGAATGCGCATGCGCAGACGCGAGAGGAGTTGCAGCTCCACGTATTAATTAATTTATATGGTAGTCTCGCAACGTGACAAAACCGCACTTCGATTCAGCGCAACTATATAGTCACACGGGATGGATAAAGGCCCGCGCAACTCAGCAGACACCAAAGCCCTTATTTAATTCTGTTCATAAACATCGACACAGATTTCATAAAATAATAATTCTGTAGCAAAATGTTTGTATTGTGTACACATAATCATTGTTTACGTCTACGTTTCATCGTATACCGGAGAACAACATATATGTGATGTTGATTGATATGTTCCATAAAATAAAACACTAAAATAGCTGAAAACTATGTATTTCATAACGTGACTTGCACGTAGTTGTCAAATAAGTGAAATTATATTGTATTAATTAGGTTTTGAAACTTCCGACGATCGTGAGTTCTGTAGGAAGCAAGAATTTTATTTCTAATCAAAGCATATTGGCAACCCTACTGGTGTACACCACATGCGCGGTGACAAACTCTGCATTGTGCGCGCGCGTGAACATACACTACAATGAAAAATAGGTCGGGCTCTATATGTAAGCAAATACCGGACAGCTTGAGCGCTTTGGCGAGAATTCTGATTGTGTTATCACGTCAAACCACCAGAGAACAGAACCCAACATTTAATTGATTTCATATGTACACGCTATCAACTTAAAAATTCAGGAAAAAATTTCTTTATGAAGAACATACTTTCGTTACATGCAGAAAATAAAAATTTTGAATACGATAAATACGTAAAAATTAAATAAAGCGTGGTAAAATAATAAAATAGCCTACTATAATTTTACAAAAATAATGTTAAAATATGTCTGGATTTATTTACTTGTACATACTCCATTGCGAAATATATGACTGTCAAAAGGAAACTAAAAAAATAATACAAGAAAACATAAATAAGCAGAGTATGCTTTAGTCATCAGGATACATACACAACATGAAATTCCAAAACTGGAATCTGGTCAGATAAAAACAAGGAACAAACAGAAAATAAAAGAAATAACAAGAATATGAAAATAGCTACGTTGACATGCGACAACGATGAGACGAGACAAAAACACTTAGCTATTTTCATATTCTTGTTATTTCTTTTATTTTCAGTTTGTTCATTGTTTTTATCTGACCAGATTCCAGTTTTGGAATTTCATGTTGTGCATGTATCCTGATGACTAAAGCATACTCTGCTTATTTATGTTTTCTTGTATTATTTTTTTAGTTTCCTTTTGACAGTCATATATTTCGCAATGGAGTATGTACAAGTAAATAAATCTAGTCATGCACTCCCATTGCACAGTTCTTTCAAAGATCATGTTAAAATATGTGTTAGTTTCGCTTCATAACGCAAGGTTATTTTTCACAAGCTTACTCTTAGGGCCAAAACCAAGGCCATTGACCGTAGACGAAACTATAGACCTCTTTCGAATGGCAACCAACTGCTCACCTATGCTTTTTCTATGTGGATAGCAGTAGGTTGACATTCGAAAACCGTTTATAGATACGGTGTATGCATAGAGCTGGTCGGTATTAGCCTCTAGGGCATTTAATGTAAGTACGGAATTCTGTCTGGATCCAGCGTAGTTGCGATACATATTGTCGAAGTGCTACTTGTAATGAATTAGGTACGGAATTGAGTGCTTGATTATGAACAATGTGTACCGGGCTTACCCAACAAGGTGACAAAACACGGCGCGCGCCAAAGTTGTAATCACGTGACCCTGGCCGAGAACGATACGCGCGGCGTTTGCGTGTCGTGTGGAACTACACAGTCAGTCAAATGCAGCAGGATGCTTCTGAACGTGGATCGACCACCAGAAGTCTGCGTTACGATGTATCAATATTTACGACGTGTCATGTTGAACTGCAAACAGTGAGCGCAACCTTGGAAAACCTGTAAACGATCCAAGTTGATGTTTAAATCTACTCAGCCTAACACTGAGATATTTTTTTTATTAAACGGCAATAATTTTCCGTGATGAACGCAGTTGTTTATATTAATTCTATCAATAAAATTCTAAAGTTTAAATATCTGCCAAAGAAATTGAATTTGAAACCTTCTTTTAGTAACAATAAATAATTAAATTTTTTTTTCGCAATAGGTCTCAATGTATATTTTATATGAACACTTTGTCAACCCCTCACTAACCCAACTGCTTTCGCAACTGAACCGGTTAGGTTAGCTCATAGGCGTTATTCGGGGGTTGCAAGGGGTGGCCGTTGACAGAAAAAATAAAATTATCTTTCTTAGCTTAGAAATACAATTTTACTTGTGCATTTTCTATTGCACTGTTTTTTAATTTAGCTAATGATATAAAATAATCAATACAAAAGTGTATACATAATTATGATAAAAGCTGGTCGATTTCCGCCCCATTTTTTTTTTTCAGATCTCTTTTACCTGGTAATCCTTGCCAACCCAATCTAAATGCTCACATTACGCCCATGGGTCGGATGTCAAGTGACAATGTTTGTTGGATTGTATCTCGGCTATTCCTGTTTGTGTGGGGACAAAAAAAAGCGTGCGTTTTTAAGTTAACACTCGCGCGTCACAAGCACTCAACGGCTGAGAGAGACAGCTGCATAAACCGTAAGCACGGACCGGGACTGGTAGAGGAATCGGACATGGTCTTTGTTAGGAAACCATCTTACAATTCGATTGAAGTGTCACCATTGCGCCACCTCGCTTGGTAATATCGGAAAGTACATCACAGCATGTAGAGTTAAATACATCGTTAATCACTGTGTGTTTAATGTTCCTGCATCCACAAGATCGCATAGCTTCATTGCCGCAAGTTATGAAACTGTTAATCATTTTGTACCAAGAGACTTGCTGCAACGTATTTTGTTGGACTCGCATTCGGGAAGACCCATGATCGAAACCCGGTTTCGGCAACCCTGTAGCTGCTGTCTTGGCATAAAGTTGTGTGTAACCGTCTCTGATCTCAATGTTGATGAGACACAAAGCTATGAATTTAATTGAATTTTTAAAATTTTTATTTTCAGTTTCAGCATTTTTTTAAAATACAAATAATTTATATTTTTTTATTTTTATGAGCATGACATTGTAGCCTGCAATGTCTTTATCCACTGTGATTTTTTTTTTTAGTTTGGTACATCAGTTGGTTTTAGTGTAGTCCTTTAAACGGAAACATGCAAAATATGACTTTAACAAGCCATTACGCGAAAACTATGAGAAATAAAAAAATTTCATAAGAACCAAACTTAGTCACATTTTGTATCTAAAATAAAAAAAATATATATCTGGTACAAATTAAAAATATATTTAAAAATTGGTGATGAAAATTGCGGTAGACCGCGCCCTTAAAATGCCGGATTGTCAATTGATTGCAGAAATAATACAACAATAATGATTTATGTATTGTTAAATGTCGTCGACATACTTGCACTCGGACAACCGCACTGTCTCTAGAGCCAGTGCAACAAAACTTGCCAGCGGGGCGCACCCGGCGAGTGCAAGTCACAATTGGAACACGAAAAATGATTGTTAAGTGCGGGTCGGGTCTAGAACACGCGGCACTCGCCCAGTGCGCACCGAGTTCAGACGAGTGCAATCATTGCAATACGCTATTAAGTTGCACTACCTTGCTCCAAGGATCACTAGTTTGCACCCACACTAACACGACCAAACACTAAACTAACCTTACGTAACCTGAACCAAGAATACCAAACCCAACCCTAATATAACTAATTCAAAAATAATATAACCTAACCTAATATAACCTAACCCAACCTAACCCAACCCAACCTAACCCAACCCAACCTAACCTAACCCAACCCAACCCAACCTAACCTAACCTAACC
>PNEQ01029561.1:44453-70274 GCA_003012365.1 Medauroidea extradentata | reverse complement strand
TCCTTGCAATCGATTTCAACGATCTGAGCTGTCAACAGTCCGATGTTCTGAGCATAGACAAACTTATGATCTGAATATTTACAAATAAAATGCGTGGATACCAGTACAATAAAATAAAATAAACATTACAACATTACCAAAGACAAACTATCCCAAATCCCTGCTTCCTAGCATTACGTTAAACTTATCGAAATATACACGAGTTATTGTTACCAACTATTAGACAAATTAAATGAACAAACAAATTTTCTTTAAATGTAACGTAGCAAACGCTATGTTACATCACGCAGCTCGGCACAAATACTCTATACGCAGGGCAAGGGAAAACTTCACGAAAACAATTACATGTATGTTAGAATGCACATATGCATACTCAAGCCCCGATTAACTTGTCCACTAGCTGCTACTCACTGGAACAACAGATACTGAACGAATATACTGGGTGTATGTATGCATAGGACAGTGGATTGTCCCATGCAAATAATTGAATTAACGAATTTTTATTCCCCGGCTACAAGCAAGGACCTGAAATAAATGGTTTTCTTAGGACAAAAGATGGAATTTAAACAACTACAGTTCGTTTCAGTTTTGTAGTTGACCCTAGATTTATTTGTAGGGGCCGGAGAATATGGCGGATTCAATGACCTACATGCTAGAATCCATTGTCCTACTCAAGCCCCGTCTATTCGTTCATTGTCTGTAGTTCCACTGAGTAGCAGCTAGTGGACAAGTTGTCGGGACTTGAGTATTGTTACGATTACCAAGAACCTCGCCTGGAGGACGGGCTAGCGACGACGGCAGTACAATCAGGTCAGTGGTTGTTGCACAAGACAAGGGCCTCAGCGATTCTCCCCACCTGCACTGAAGTTTGACAATATAATGCAATGTATTGGGGGAATCGGGGTCTGTCTCCTTCAAGCCTTCCAGTCGTCACCACCTCGCCAGGATGGTCCTGGGTCGAGACCCACGACGTGCCGCCGTCCGTCGATAACCCGTCCTCCAGGCGAGGTTCTTGGTAATCAGAGTATGCTTAGGATTGTGCAGTCTAACATGCAGGTCATTGAATACGCGAAATTTCCCGGCCCCTACTTATATGACAGTTCGAAGAATGTGCAGACCAAATAATAAATAAACTACTGAATACAGGTCCACTGACGTAATCACTGTGTCTGCGCTGCGTGCAACCAATGAGCATCTGCTGTCTTCTTCTGCAAACACATATTTTTGAAGGCTAGTCTATAGGTCAGTGAACCCGTGAATATATTCTATATATATATATATATATATATATATATATATATATATATATATATATATATACACACACACACACACACACACACACACACACACACAGAGAGAAAGGCGGTGGAATATCACGCACGTTTTTTGTGGCAACATACTCTTGAAAACATTAGAGACCGGAAAAATTCGTGGGTTCTCTGACCTGTAGTTTAGTCTATAATTAGAGGTACGTCAATTTCGCTGATTCATCTGGCAGTAGCCTAGATTGCTCAGTACTGTACATGCTCTGTATACAGTCGATTATTCATTGGCTTACAACATTACAAGCGATAGCTTATGAATCATTTCCTTATCTACTACTGACTTGCAGTAGTCAAATGCGTTTCGTGACAGCCGCCAGCTAATCACACACGTGATTATGAAGTATATATATATTTGGCGTTCAACCTGACCTGAAATGTATTTGTGAAATTGACGTACCTCTAGCTATAATATATGTTTATTCAAGCACACATCTGTTTGTTGACTACTCGTTGACGCAGTTAACTGGGTCTGCATTTAGTTACACTGTCATTATTGGTTCGTTGACTTCAAAGCGGAGTCAAATAAAACAACGGCCACTTGTGGAAGTAGCACGAAAAATACAGTTGCTGCAATTCTAGCGTGTGATTGAAAGAAAACTTTTCCGCGCTAAATCACAATTTCTATTCATGAGTACAGACCGGATAAACTCGCCGGTTAAATAACCCATAGACCAGCGTACAAGAATATATATGTTTACGTATTAAATTACCGTAACTGTTGATTGGTTGCTCGCTGACTCAGCGATATCACATGATGACTGAGCATGCATTCAGTTGCTTGTTTATATTTAGCTCATCATCCTCCAGAAAGTGTCAAATAGGTAAAGTGCTAATCAATAAAGAGACACCATGATACAGTTGCTTGAATTATAGTTTGTGTCCAAGAGGAAACATGAGTTTTTACAATCTCTAAATTATAAGTAGAAACATACAAAATTCGCGTTTTTTTCTGACAGCTGACTGTGACTATAGGCTCGTTCGACGTCTCCCGCTGGCCGATATTGTCGTGACTTGCCGCGGAGAATGCTTACACGGTAGAGAGGCCAATCTACGTAAATACGTAACACACGTAAATGACTACACACAAAGTTCTTGGCCAACTGAATCGCAGATTATGCTCTGTTATGTATAGGAAAATGAAGTTTAATCTGCTACCAAACGATAGCGCGAATTTTGCATGTATCTACTTATAAGACGTAAACCGCGACTTTTTACTTACTGCAGTGCTTTCTATCTCCTGCGACAAACTCGACAAACTTCACAGCTGAAAACCTCAGAATGTACGGCTCCTGCCTCACGCCGCGGGTAACTTATGAGCTTCTGTCGCAGACAGCAGGGTTAAATGTAGCATGCATACTGACCATAAACCCTTCCCCTTCTCCAACGCTTTTATAGCTCTACCTAACCGCAAGTTCTGCGGGAGTGTTGACGTTTCATTAAACGATTCCATTTGCTAGTCACTCCGACGACGTGGCAAAATAACAGAACTAAGTTCAGCTTATTTCTTTTTGCAACAACCCAAAAATATTTAAGAGTTTTTCCTTGTTCCAGACGTTCAGTCGGTTATAATTGCATGCAAGGACGTGCGGATGACTCGGAAACGTCAAGCCACTTGAAATTATTACGTCGCGATACTCCAGACGTCGCCGAGGGCTATTCCGGAAAACCCCAAGTTCTTTTTTTATTTTCCTGGCCAGCCGGTGATGAACGTGCTCGTCTTCCAACCCCCCTTCCCTCTCCCGTCACACATTTAAGGGTCAATCTGCGCCTCGTCAAGGAGCGGTGCCCCAGCCCCTTCCCAGGCGTCAATCAATTACGCTGGGCTAGAAGGAAGGCGGTCCTTCAAATGCCACGTTACTTCCAACACTCCTTCCCCCCCCCCCCCGAGGGCCACACCCCCCCCCCCTACTCCTAGGCTGTCAGCATCGCGGCCCGGCTCTTAACTCTCCGGCAGACCGCGGCTGATTCGATTAGTCGCGCGGCTCGATGGGGTAAATATCACAGACGCCTCTGGTGGCTGTGGCGTTTCTCCACCTGTTCCACACAATTAATTTCCCGCGTCACACACCACCTGCGACCCTCTCCCCCTTTCTCTATACATACTTAGGCGCAGGAAAATGTCGCGAATTCATTGACCTACGTGTTACAATCAACAATCCTATGCATACGCAAGTCCCGACCATTTGCAACTAGCTGCTACTCAGCGGAACAGCAGACAATGAACGAATAGTAGAGTCTTGAGTATGCATAGGACAATGGATTCTATCCTGCATATGACTTGAAGTCGAGAACGCTTTTGGCAAATAATTAGAGGTACGTCAATTTCGTGGATTCATCTGGCAGCAGCCTAGGCTTGTCAGTCCTATTACACCCACTGGCCGCAGTCGATTATCTTTTGGCTTATAACCGTACAAGCAGATAGCAAGCGATAGCACTTTGCATTATTTCCTTTTTTACTACTGGCTTGCAGTAGTCAAACGCGTTTCGTAACAGCCGCCAGCAAGTCACAGACATGACAATGAAGTATACATAATTGGCGTTAAACCTGACCTGGAATGTATCTGCGAAATTTACGTACCTTTACCAATAATTAGGGGACGGTAGTTTTCGCGAAAAGATTTTTGCCCCACTTTGTTTCAGTGTCTTACGTGCACACCTGCAGTTCAACTTCATGGCTATTGACAGAGTGTTTTTGTGCAGAGTCGTTACTCATTTGACTGTGCCAATCAGTACACGGATAACTGTAACACATCACGTCTGTGATTTGCGGTTTTAACCTCCAGACGTTGTATGTTACGGCATCCAATCACTGATCACAAAGCAGAGATGCAGTTGCGCACGTAAGGCACTGAAACAAAGTGCTGCAAAATTCTTTTCGCGAAAATTACCGGGCTCTACCAATAATTAAAATTTCCAGGGTAGTGTGTTCATTATTGATATAGACACTGTAAAATCGCGGGAAAAGATGATCCAACGTGATTTGCATGACACTGAAGGTTCTGAGTAGATATATGCTATTGTTCATCTGAAGCACTGTTTCTCTCAGCAAAAAGCCCAGCTAAAACTGTACAAACTTTACACAGAACGTGTGTGATTTGCACCAAAACGGTCCATTAGCATCAAAAATTACAACTTCCTATTACGGTAGGAAAAATATACTGCAGTTTTTTAGATAATGTGTCGGCTTTAAATATTGTTGCCATTATAAGTATATAATTTTACATGTAAACAGTCAAATACATAAATGACATCACATAAGGGTCAGTCAGTGTCCTATGGCGTCGCATCAGATTGTGTTCAAAGCTTATCAGGACAATCAAGTCTTAGTTTGTTCTCAAATAATAAAGTGAATTTTGCATGTCATCTAACAATTAGGAAACCGCGTATTCAAAAACTCAAATACACATTAACATTCTTATTGTTACGTAGGTTTAAACCACAAAAAGGGCTACATTTCAGCACGTTTCATAGCTCGCTGATAATAAAGTAATCTATTTATAAAAAAGAATATTTAAACTAGCAAAACGACCAATGACTTTCGACCGTAGCCGATAGTTTATAGAAAGAATAGTTATTCCCCATACATGATTAATATGCATTCGCTTAATGCACTGTAACAATATATTTGAGGTAAAAAAAATCCCCCCCCCCCCCCCGCGCTTTCACAAATCTCCACACCACCAACTTATTCTACAGCGTGATTGTATTGGGTGGTCATAGTTAAGACAGCACTTTTGAAGGCTTCCTTACTTTTCCCCAATTTAACCACCTTGTGTCATACCGCCATGTTTTCGCGCATGTAAACATAGTACGTAAACTAATAAACACTTTGTTAAGATTTCTCGGTACTGAAAACTAAACGTCTGATGCAAAAATAAAATTTATTAATTTTTTCAATTAATATTCTTGAGGAGAAGATCTGTATACACATACGGGAACATATCGCATCCCTAAAGCAATACCAACATAACTCAAAATATTTCATTTTGTTACAAATGCAGTTGTGCGTACATGCATACTTTTGATTTTTGCATACTTACAGTAACGTATAAACACAGCACTAAATACGTTGGCACTGCACTGAAACATAACTTATTTTTATTCTAATATAACGTAAATAGTAAAAATGTTTGTCTTCCGCTAATCATTGCTGTTACTTGTAAAAATACTAAGAACAAAAACTTTTTTTTTAATGTTTGGAACGCTTCACATACATAACTCAAAAATGTTGATTTTTTAAAATCATGTTGGTATTGTATTGGGGTTGCGGTATACGGCAATCTTTAAAACATTTTTGTCCTCGGTTTTAATGAGACAGTATTGATGTGCACGCGATAAATTCATTCTCACTGAATAATTTTAAAATATATTATACTACTAGAGACGTGTACTGACCTTCGCTTACCATAACGCACTCTGGGCTTTCGTATGTTTGTACGCATAACAATCCGTATTTTACAGCTGACCGAACCCTTTCAGCCCAGGTGGCCACAAATGTTGCATATAACGTTCAAGATCTTTTAAATTATTAAAATTATATTTACTGTAATAAAGAATTTTGGGTACATTTCTGTACATCTACAAAATGGTTTGAACTAAGTGCCGTCTGTTAGACTTAAAACGAACTAAGCAAAAAAAAAAAATTAAGAATTTTTGTGGAAAGGAATAGAAAAATAATTAAAGTCTGTGGGTAGGCCTAGTCTTCATTCCAAACTCGCATTCAGATTTTAGGCATTTAAAATATATAAATGAGTTAATTTTAGGGATGGACCGATACCGATACCGATAGAAATACAGATGCATCGGCCGATACAGCCTAAATCAGTATCGGTGGCAATCGGCCATGATCCAACCAAATCATTCATCAACAAAAATTATTTAGTCTGGTATCTAAATGCAGTAAATCTCAAGTTTTTCATGGGACTGGATGCAAAAAAAAACATCTTATCAGAGAAAACTTCTTGAAAGGGAAGAGGTTTTAACAAAATTGCAAAGTTGTACAAAAACGTTTCGTATCCTCGTTTCAAACAAACCCAAGTAGCCGACATACAGTAATTGCAACACGCTTTCCGCTTTATTGACACGCCATTACTTGTAGAATCCATCTCGCCCGGAATAAATTGTCGCCATATAGCCAGAGAATTCTGAAAAAAAAAAAATATATATTTTAATTATTGCACTCTAAATGTGGAAAAAATATGTGCTTCCTATTTCCTATTTGGCTTTTTTGATAAAACCAACTCAACTGCCAATCAGATCACGCTGCCAAAGTTAACACAGGCACGTACCAATCAATAGCGGCACTTCCATCTTCATCACGTCTTCCCCAATAACCATTTCCTGATGTTTTAATTACTAATATTTTTATTAACTGTGAGAAATGCCAGCTATTCATCAATGGTAATTAGATCCACCAAGTTTTCTTTAGGTTACAGTAATTTATAAGCAGGCTATAGAGTTTGCACTTGAAAATGAAAAAGTAATACCGATTACCGTAATTTTGCTGGTGCCGGCAAGTAAAGTGAACAGCCTACGGCGTGCAGTAAAGGTTTCACAAGATGGCAGCTATAACTGTGGGGGCACGTTATTCAGTTAGAACAGCAGCTTTGGAAAAATACAAGCGCGAGTAGATGATTGGTTGAACTTTCTTGGCAGAGCCTGTGCAGCGTGTGGTAAGGCATATGCGCGTTATTTAGTTCTCGTGATCTTAAATTATTAAGCCTGGACCTAGGCCTATTGTTTTTAAATTGTTATGCTAGAAATAACATAGTTCTGGCAGCAAATGCTCAGTACAACATTTTTAACTTTCATGTCAGTAAAAATAGCTTTCAAATACATGAAAATGTTTCTTGATGAAACATAAATAAAAATTATTAACCTAAATATTTGTATCTGCAGAATCGGCCACAAAAGTATCGGTATCGGTAACATCTGTAAAATGTGGTTTCAACCCATCTCTTAAATTTGGTGGCATGAGAGTTATACACACTGCTGCTCGTTGTATGTACTGTACAATGTCGAAAATAAACATGAAACTCTTTTAGTGATTTAAAAAAGTTTCGAAAAATATTTGTATTTACAATGTCGATAATAAACATGAAACAATTTTCATTATTTAAAAAAGTTTCGAAAAATATTTTACATTTGCGAACTTTTTGATCTGGTCTAGTTTGTATATTTGCAAAAGTTGTAACGGTAGTACAATAAATGGTAGTGTATTTTCACTGAAAGTCAGTACATTTATTACGATATATTTTAAGTGCGCACATAGTCCCTATTAATGACATGTATTGTAAACGAATAAAAAACATTATCAAAGAAAATAAATTGTACACATGTACGTTGAAAAAAGTCTCGTATTTCTGTCGATGTCTGTCGTAGGGATGCAGAATTCTGCTCGATGTGTAGTTAAATACATTTTTACCATTATTTTATAAAGGGTTGTTTTACAAATCGTTTAAATACCATTGTGATTGTGATATTATTTTATATATTTATACACACACATACACATATATGCATATATATATTCCATTAAACGCGTGAAAATGTTTCTGCCAGAAATAAGCTCGTAAAATAATTTGAAAAGAGAAAATTTGTAGTACCTTTTGTAAAGACACGGACCATAAAAACTACATGGAAAATAATAACTTAGATCCATTAT
The DNA here is from genome assembly GCA_003012365.1 of Medauroidea extradentata. NCBI lineage: Eukaryota > Metazoa > Arthropoda > Insecta > Phasmatodea > Phasmatidae > Medauroidea > Medauroidea extradentata. Next base: position 62,282 of record PNEQ01029561.1, on the reverse strand, counting down.
GAAAGTAGTACGAATTACTTTCCCAGCAAAACGATAGTTTATAGAAAATATTAACTGAAACTAACTTAAAATCTATGAAAAAGAGACACGTCGTGTAGTCAATACCACCACCATTTGCGTTTAACATCTGATTAATACATTAATTTAGTACTGATCAGTTAACTTAGTTACAATACTGTACTCACAAATGCTACACTTAAACAAGAACGTACGGAATCAGAGGTTGAATAATCGATCTCATAAAGATAGATTGTGAAAACTATAACACATATTTTACGCTTTCGAGTTGTAAGATGAACGACGGATAAAGTACATGTATGTTTGAATAAAAAGTCTGGGTAGTGAACGTTAAGAAAACAAAAAATACAAATCGATAACATTTACAAATGAGTGTAAATAATTAAGACTAATGTTCCGTACGGCTAATGATTACGTAAAGTATCTGACGCATTATTTATCATTGCACCAATCTCAATAATTACAGGGCATTATTCGTAATTGCAGGTGTATCCATATTCATCCAAATATTTAATCAAGGAGAGTGATGTTCGTTGAAAATATTCCGCATCAAGATACATTTCAAAACATGGAGGCTTCGTTAATATTTTATGTCTGATTACATACAAGACTACATGGGAGTGTTCGCATCAAATAGAAAACCAGCTTGTTTCAAGCAGACGTAACAGAAAGTGTTAATCCCCAGAAACATATAGTCCCATTTAACAAATCTTCCGTTGTTTATCGGTAGCTTTAGTAGAGAGACTGAAAATTGCTAAGTTCATCAGTTACGTAACGTGTGCTCAGGGACGTTACCAAAGTGTAATACAATGGGCAGGCTTTAAAATTAAAAAAAAAAAAAAAAATAATAATCCCAGGATTTAAAATACGAACATAAAGTTGCACGTTAAATTACACAGTGATAACAGTTTGTGAGTTATATGTTACGGAGATTATATATATTATCAGCATTCAACTACAAACATTCATACGTGAGCGTGAGAGAGAGAGAGTTTTTAGAAAGTCGAGAGGGTTAATTAATCGTGCATTTATGAAGTTCGTACGAATTGAATAGTTTCATTTATTTATTTTTGATTCAGATAATTATTTTATCAAACAACCTATAGAAAACTATACAGGATGTATGTAAACGATAAGTGTTTACAACTACACACAGCAGTAGCAGTGACCACACTCGTACTTTCGTTCCAGATTTATGTAACTTATCTATGGAATTGAGTGAAACATTTGGAATGAACAAAAGCAATTACCTAATGTTCCCCGCCAGACTTTACCTCTGAACTAAATATTTGATTGTCTGGCATACTTATTTCTCTCGATAAGAGGGTATAGTCCAGTTAAATATACATTTTTTTTAGAACAACCAATCCGATGTTTGAAGAGTTTTATACATTCTTCGGTGTACAAATAGTTTGTTGGATCATGTACACATTTGTTTCGCATTATAAGAACTTACATATGGTTAACAGCGCCAAACATTTTTCACTGTGCACGCTGCAAATAACCACGAATCAGATATGCACGTGTTTTGTTGTATAAGACATTGAAAACAGGATAGTGCAGAAATTTCTTCGCGAAAATGTGTCTGTCAGAACCACGGCCGTAGAAGAACAGGTCTGGACACTCGCCTGGAAACTTGACCCCCTTGTTGTTTGGCTGTAGTTCACCAAGTTACCGAGAATATTGTGTTTTATTGGCGATTCAGTTAGGGCGGTCGGACTCAAACTCCGCCCACTTTCTTTCCACTGAGATAAACAATTTATCAAAACGTATTTTTTTATCAGTTTATGAAATATTTTCTTCACTCACAAATTTAAGAAAAAGCTCCAGCAATCTTTATTTATTTTATAAATTTAACAATGGAAAAAAGTGGGCGGAGTTCGAGTCCAACCGCCCTAACTGAAGCGCCAATAAACACAATATTCTCGGTAACTTGACGAACTACAGCCAAACAACGAGGTCAAGCAAAATACATTGGTAGACAGGCGAGTGTCCAGACCTGTTCTTCTACGACCGTGGTCAGAACTGATGACTGGAAATAATAAACGGAGACTCGTTTAAGTCTTTAACGAACAGTTAAATTATTTTGAGTATATTCGTTCATTGATACCTCGTGAAGACTCTGAGTCAATAATTCAGATGCAGCTAAATACAGACCCAATCATGTTGGATCTCAGTGTTAAACGAGCAGCCAATGAACAGCTCACGTCTACTCAGAACTCACTAATTATTGGAGACTAATGTACAAGTCTGTGAACCAGCGAATTTTTCCGTTCATTACACGTAAGACGTTTAAGGGTGTTCAAGTGCGAAAAAATCTTAATTTTACATTTTTATGAAATATTGTTAGTTTTGTAGACGATACTTGTGAGTACATTGTAATCTTACGAAACAATTTTAGCTCTCATAGTTTTCTCATAACGGGGTGTCAAAGTCAAAATTTGCTTGTCACGCTGCCATGCAAATAGTGAAAACCCACAACTACTTTAACGAAATAATTCATTGTGAACTTACGTCCCGCAAGCTATGCAATAAAACATTACAAAAATAAACGTAATATTTTGAATGATAAAAAATGGCAAAAGTACATAAAGTTGCAAATTCCACCATTTTTTAAAAATACATAAACAGTTCGCGGGATTTTTTCAAATATTTTAGTGCGTAGCACATATGAGAAGCCCAGTTCCAGAACTCTCCTTGTCTATCATCAAGGAAAAATTAGTTCTGAACAGATTTGTGTAGCTTTTAAACGTGCGCTGAAGTTGACGTGATGATAGTTTCTAAAATCGCCTTATTCAGTAACTGTTACACTTGAAAAACTGCTTTGACCATGTTGCAAATGGGCTCGCAAATCAATTTTTTTGCGATTTGTTCAGTTTTAGTGAAAGTGGATAAGGGGAGTTTTGGAACTGGACTACTAATGTTATTTCACTGTGAATTATTTCACGTACGTCAGTCAATTGGCTTTCACTATTTGCATGGCAGCAGAAAATGCAAATTTTGACTTTGACATACCGTTATGAGGAAACTACGTCAGCTAAAATTGTTTCATAAGAGGAAAGTGCACTCACAAGTATCGTCTCTACAAAACTAACACTATTTTATAAAAATATAAAATTATGATTTTATCGCACTTGAACGCCCCTATACAGCTGGCGCATGAGCATTGTTTCAGAGTGTTCAGAGAAAGTTTTTTTTTTTCAAAGATACTACAAAACGAGCGTTCGATATCTTTATCTACGAAAAGAAAACATTTTGACAAGTATGGTTATATATTTATTTAGTTTGTATTTTTTTATTTTTATTTTTATTTATTTTATTTTTTTTAAGATACCGTGCTTAGAAACACAGTTATCTGGCACCTGAAAGTGGCCAAAAAAGGGCTTTTACAAACTTATGTCACGTAAGAAAACCCTACGAAAAAAGAGAAGCACTCGCTGGACTTTATTATGCACTTTCCATAGATATAAAAAAATACTGTTACCGCTTAGAGTCGCATAAAAAGCCAAAGTGTGAAACACTGCACGCCGTTTTCGCACCGCGCACATAAAGGCGATACTGCCGTTGACGCACGAGCCAAACTAGCTCGTATCGCCGCCTGTTCCCGCATCACAGACGTGGCATCTTGCGCCTGCTATGTATAGGGCAGGCAGATACGAAAATATTTTCGAAAAAATTCCTGGTGAGTGGGTATCAGCGTTTGTGGGGAACGCGCAACGTGACCACGACCCCGGCAGCATATTGCCGGCCAAGTCCTCCAATTTGTCAAAGCTGGCTTCCAATAGCTGACACTCCGGCTCTTCCGCCTGTTGTCGCGCCCCCGAGACCTGCTAAAAATGTTTTGCATGTTCTCCCCGAGGCGTGCGAAGAAGGCGACGCTGATGGATGGTTCAAGGAGATACACCAGCGAACAACATTCTCTACTCTCGGCTTCAACCCAACACTCTTGAGCTCACAGAGTAGGCTACTGGGAACATGAGCATGACGTCACACATTGTGTTCAGCGTGGTCGCATGTGTTTGGTACCGCTTAAGGCCATGATTAGAGATGATGGTTTATCGCGTCAACATACCCTTGAAACCACTATAGCTTCTTGCAACATGTATGACTGGGTGAAATATATCTGACATAACGTAGCGGTTTGCTGACCAATGTCGGTCCTCAAATATTACAGTAGCGGGATTCTTATTGGCTCAGTCAAAGATAGGATAAAAGATCCACGTAAAAGCGAAAGCCAGTAATGTTTTGATAAGCTTAACATAGGTTGAAACCCAGCAAGCGGTCAAGTTTTCCCGCGATAAACCATCATCTCCAGCCATGATCTTTCATTAATTACAAACAATTGAGCGGTTTTTTTTTAAATAACGTACCGTTTGCTAGAAAAAAATATTTTACTTCATTTTGCCTTATTTTGAACAAAATAGGTGATTTCTAGAGCAAAAAATCTAAAATTTCGTTTAGTGTATTGCAACAGAAAAAGTCAGATACAAACGATGATATATACGTGTTAAAACTGTAAGAATAAATGTTCGATGTATAAATAAATTTCCGTTAAAAATTTTTTTTCGAAACCACTGAAAAACTAAAGAACGATGCCTTAAGTGACTTCCTTTTAAGCGTAAAGACGCAGGTTTACTCTGTGAAAGATCCGATGTATTTACCTAAAGTCACGTTAACTTTTTTGGGTAAAGTTTTAAGAGTAAAAAATATCCAATATTTACTGTTGTTTTACGAAAAAAATGGAGAGGACGGCATTGTTCAGGAGTCTTAGTTGTTGTTTTTTTTTTCTGGTGTAAAGGCGCAAATTTGTTCTGCGAGAGTCATGGTTTACAAACCTAAATGTGAGTGAGTATTCATGTATGTTTGTTATCACTGAAGGTAAGGTTAGGTTCGTGAGCTCAGCGCATCGTAGACAGCGAGGACATTAGAGAATGTTACAAACAAACGTACATAATGACAGTAACTGAGAGTATAACCGGCTCCGGATATATTTACATGACGCCCCAGTGTTCGCCTGGAGTAATTTCTGGAATAAATGGAATACAACCCGGGTCCTTCCGCATGCAAGTCCAGCGTATTACCGTTGGCTCACAACGCTCGGTGTATCGCAACTGAAATAACATTATTTCTGATGAATATCGGGCGGGGCATTTTTTTGGGAAGCAATTTCCAAACTCACTTTATTTTTTGTTTCATTTACGTCTTGGGTTTTACACGGCGAAATTAAGGCGTACGCCTTTTCTTGGATTCAACCATGGTTATTATGTATTACAAAATTATTAATAACAAATTAAAATATCAACATGTGTAAACATACGCATGGGAGTTCAAATTACGTGACAGACATTGATTGAACACACAGATTTATATGCAGCTGCATAGCGGACTCACGCTCTGTGATATATTTACTCTACGATAGATCCCACATGCTCTCGACTGTCAATCTAGTCACTTTGCCACATTTATGTTACGTTTGTTCGTGACATCGAGAAAGACACATCTGATCATATACCGTGGGTTTAATGCTACAACTAGATAACCAGGTAGCTAGAAATATCTAATTGTAACATTGAAAATTACTTTTGTCATAAACACAGTTATTTGTATAAATTCAAACTTGTATTGCAACCATACTCCTAATTAACACATTTATTAACACATACAAATCAGTAGCAACATCATAATAGCATTGTAGCCATCTGCAGATAACTTAAACTTACAAAAATTAAGTTACCTAGTGCTTGCACTAAGTTGAAGATAATGTCCACACAATTTTTTAGTCAAACAAACTTCACAAAATAACAACCTCAAATATATCATAAGATCTGCTACATTGTAACACACGTATGTTTCGCTATGTTGATTCATCTTTTTTTTTTTTTCCTGTTGTCAAACGAGGTGTTCGATAAATATGAGCAAGGAGAAATTCTGTTACTAAAATAGTTCATAATTATCCTTGTTCCAGACGAATTTCGATCACTAACAAACAAAAATTAACTCTGAAAGAGAATTTTGAAATGTGTTAACGGATGAAGGTGACTAACAGAGCCAACATTAGTTAAATGAGCCTTTTGTTACACGAGGAAATTGTGCCCAGCTGATGGTCAAATTTTCTCTCTTCTATTACCGGTAAGCTTGAGAACTTCTAGAAGGAAATACTTTCTTTTTGTACACGGGGCAGGGAGACGTGTTGTCCATTCACCTTAATTCTGCTGAGAACAATGTGCAAAGCAGTGCAGAATCATCCTATCTAATGAGACATTGGCAGCCACGCCACATTCGTGTAGAACACGCGTAGTCATCACGAGAACTGGCTACAAATTGGAATTCTGAATTATATGAACAATGTTTCGGAATTCGAAGTGATTTGAGATTTTTAATAAAAGACGAAACAACACATGGTACAGCTGGAATATACTACGTGGAAAGGATAAATCGGAAAACGTCACTATATCTTAAGTTTTACAGGATAGTGATAACGATCTGCCGTCATCCAGTATGGTGCGTAGCCACTTAGCATTCTGTTATTCTCTAGTTCTGTCTGGTTTTTTCTGCTAGTTAACCAGACATACTCTTCACCCGGATTCTCTGCCTTGTGCGACTGAAATTCTGCATGAAAACTGCCTATATGTTTCCAGGTACAGCCACTGAGCAAAATGAGCTTTGTAACGAGACAGCGCTTGACCGCGCGCTTGCGAAGGGGCGAATCACGCCGCACCTCCTGCTCTCTTTACCGCCACTCCCAGGCGACACATGTGTCTTCCCCTTCTCCCTACTTTTTTCACATGTCAACGGCGAGGAGCGACGCGGGATAAGCACATCGAGTAGCGGCAGAATACAGTGGCGGATCAGTCAGAACGTGTGTGGGAGACTTGCGTATGTGGAAAGGCGAGAAACTTAGACTATTACTGTAGATAGTGAAAATATTCTGCGACGAGATATAAAAAGTGAAGAGTGATAAATGTAATCTGAGGACTACTTTGTGTGCTAGGGAGAGGCATTGTTCAGTGTAGGGTGTTTAAAGTGTTAGGAATATTAACTGTAAATAATAATTGTAAATATCAATATAAAGAATTACGAGTTGCGTGCTAACAATTACTGTATTATTGAGGTACAATATTTTAACAATGTTTGTAATAAATTAAAAAATTTAAATTAAGTTTAATAAGACCTCCATCCCGTACGAAACTGGCTACGTCAAGGACAATAAACTTGTAACTCTGTCAATGTGAAGATTGATAGTTTAAGTAAATCGCTAACTTACAAACCATTACTACTCTAGCCTGAAACATTACGTTATACGTACTTGAGCTATTACGATTCTTTTAATATATCTCAGTACTGTAATTCACGGCACAATTCCTACTTCGCAAACATGTCTATATTGCGTCGCAGTTAATAATTTGTTTCGACATTGTGACTGAAACATACAAGAGCATAAAATATTTACTTATTTATTTATTTCAGATTTAAGTACAGGCCAACAGTTGTTACAACCTTGAACAGACAAAAATGCACATACAAAAAAAAGGGAAGAAAAAAAGGAAAAAAAATGAAAATAAGCAAAACAAGGATGCATACAAGAACGTACGCATGAAAAATCATGTACAATAACTAATAATAATAATACCCTATTAGACTTGTTTGTTAGACAGTACGTGCTGCTAAATTCTACTGATGCAACCCTCTCTTGTGTGTGCTGAATGATAAATCCATACACGAACATGACATCAAAGCTAGTTCACGGCTAAATGAACATTTCTGAAAACCAGTTTACTCTCTTCACTTTACCAATATGGAGCCTTCCGCTCTACGTGGCAACTTTGTCACGGACTTAATTAGGGTATCCAAGCGTCGATCAAACGACGCTGTAAAATTAATAGAAACTTTAATGTGTTAACATCAAACCAATTAGCAATTAGAACTCGACTTTTACTACTAAAACATTTAAAGCATCCTGGGTCCCTGGCAAAATTACTAAATTAGCCCTTAAAGTAAATGCGGTCACGGGTCGAAATTTTTAACGGTTCTTTTTAAAAACTCTAAAAAAAATATACGAACTACTCAGAAATGAAACCAGCCTCGATCATTCACTTACAAACATAGCCTAAAGTTTTTACAGCAGGTCTAAAGAAGCAATAAAAAGAAAATACAAGTGGTAATATTTTTCCACGTGCTACTGAGTTATAGCGCCCTTACGCTGGCTTATGAACTAATCAGTTAAAATTTCGTTTACAAAAAATTGTTAACGATAACATGCACACTGAATGTATAAATTAAGATCAATTGCACACTGCCCAAGTTATTGGGCCGGATCGGTAGGGATAAGACGATACCAACCCCAAGCCGAGACAAACGCTTTGCAGAAAGGACAGGATCGTCGTTCCTATAGAAAATGGTTCAGACACAAGAGAAATGCCAGAAGAATAACTAAGGCTGTATCCGAACAGTCATCACATACTTACAAGTATGCACGTAAGCTTACTAGCACCTGGTGCGCACTTCGAGCAGGTTTCTATACTGGACTATGGTGGCAATATAAGTACCTAAACAAGAAAATCATAAATTGATCTATGATATATTTTAAACGTGTTACTGCATGGGAATTAATACAATTTTTTTTAAAATATGTATAGTGCTAAACTGATAAAATAAAATAAAATAATCCGCTTGAAAATGTTTTAAAAAATTAATTACACAATCGTTTTCCCGGTAAATATTTAAAGTGTACAAAAAAAAGTTGCTATAGTGTACATTTATTTAAATAGGCTATAACTGAAATATATTTCCAAATTACTTAATAGTATTTAATCTTAAGTACTACATAACCTTCACAAAGCATCATCATAAATTCAAACCAATATGGCGGCCCAATCTAGTATGCTGTAACACTGAACAAGCAGCTTCGTGTAGGCTACTTGTCAAGGGTAATACTTCTGTGTACTACTAAGAATTCGGAAGGTGCTAGCACATACTTGGTGTGGTCAATTCCCGTGCCAAGTACAGATGTGTATATACTTGAAGAAAATTAGGATAAAACCTTAATGTAACCAACAGCACGAGCCTTGTTAAACCACGCGGGAGAAATCCGGAACGGCATCGTCGCGGCTGGAGCTGGTCACACTGACGCGTAACGTACATAGGCCTTACAGGCTAATTCCCTGTAAAGTAAGCATATTTGAAATCCTGCCTATATTTTTCCCTTTCAGCCAATTTTGTTTTCAAGACACTTGTTAGTATATGGAGCAGAAGTGAAGATATTATGGTCAGCATTCAACATCTAGATATTTAACGCCGGTGAGGGGTAACACGAAGGGGCGGGGAAAACGGGAGATCCCCGAGAAAACCCGCCGACTGAAGGCATCGTCCGTCACGATTCTTACGTGCAAAAATCTGGGGAGCAATCCCGCCGGGAATCGATCCCGGATCGCCTTGGCGGGAGACGAGTCCTGTAGGCACTGCGCCAATCGCATCTCCCTCATATGGAACAGAGACGGAAGAAATGATAATGCTGAGGTATAGTCTATGCCAAGAACAAGTGCAGTATCTGACGGTTCTGTTGACATAGTTCTACGTTGTACCTTATGGATCAGTATTCGGTTTTACAGCATTTTATCGGTTTCCCATTTTAATTTTACCTTCACTCGCACTTAATGGGTCTTCACATTAAAACCTGGGTTCACACATAATAACGTAATAGATTAAATTTCTGATATGAAATTCCCGAGCTGTTAAAAAACAAGACGCCGATCAAAGACAATGCCCGTAATATTTCCCATCACTCCGGGAATCGAACCCGTATCGCTGTGATGGGAGACGAGCAGGGTAACCACTGCACCACCACGCAGTGTGTAATTAAGGTCACTGCCTGGGTGAACGTTTTCTTCGCGTTAGAGGCTTTAAAGTGCGGAAGCAGTAAGGACGACACAACACGCGCTTCACACCCCTCTAGTCTTCGGGCGCAATGTCTTCTCATCGACAACTCGCCTCTATGAGGCATTTACTTGTGACGCTGTAATTTTATGACGTAATATTAAAGTTAAAGATGTATTGTACACACGCCTTTACCTTGTACATAGAAACCATGGTTTACCGCGGGAAAACTTGACTGTTTGCTGGGTTTCAACGTATGTTCAGCTTATGTAAATTAACTATGGGTTTTGCTTGCAAGTGGAGCTGTTGCCCTATTTGACTGAGTCTATAAGAACCCCGCTATTGTAATACCTGATGTCTGTTATTAGTTTGCAGACAGCTACGTTGTGTCTGAAATATATCACCCAAACATACATGTTGCAAAAACCACCAAGTGTTCTACTGTATGTTGGCACAAAAAATTTTCGCAACATACTATCATCTCTACTTTAAACATTCAGCGCTAAGATTTTCATTGTCTAAAAAGGACAGCAAAAACATCCATTTTCGGCATTTTCGGCCGCTAGAAAATCTGCTTTAATGAGTAGTGGTGAACCTAAAATGGGTAGGCTGTACATTCGAGTAATGTTCTTTGAAAGCTATTCCTAATGAGATCTCACATACGTGCGTTAAGCAGTCTTCAAATAATAAGCTAATCGTGTAACGACCTAAGCTATGGGCAGGGGCCACCTTAAAATGTCAGCCGAAGTGCTTGCGAACATCCACAAAAATGTTTTCTGCGGCGTGGGCGGATTCGACGGTCACTCGCCCTGCGTACAGCTGGTTCACGATAAAGTTAGCACTTCTGGAAACCATCTTGTCTAGATTAAATATTACAAATTATATTTATTAATTTTTACTAACGTGCAATCTATACACTTGGATTGTTAATAAGTGTGCTTTGTTTACATTATAAAGTGGAAGGAAACTACGAAATACCTGAAAAACGTCACTAGGGTTCCAAAAGTGCTTACTTTATCCCGAGTCACCTATACCAACCCTCGCCCTGCAGAGTGATGGCTGCTTCCGACGGCAACCGCCTCGGGGGCGGAAGACGCTTGGGGTGGTTGTCGCCTTGTCGTCAGGGCGACGGAGGAAATAGGAGCGTTGTGAAGCTTCGTCCAGATAGCAGACTACGGGCGCAAGTTATCCGCGTGGAACTAGGGCTGTCCCTGTCGACGCCGACTGGAGACGTTATCGCCCTCGACGTCGTCCGGAACTACAAGACGTGAAGTGGTCCAGCTCCCTTCCCCACACCATCTCTCCAACCTGCTTCGCCAAGTAGTATATCTCATGTCATCCTCTACTCATTACATGCCCGGCTACAGTAGGTTAGGTTGCTGCTGAGCGTCAGGTAAAAACAGGTTTGTCACGTGTCGCTGTTTACCAACAAGATTTTTAAAATCGTCGCACGTGCCAAAGACCAGTTCCTATTTTACACTCGTCTTCTTTGGAAGAGTGGAAATGACCAAAAACAGGAGATTTTTTAGGTCAGTTCTTATAGAGGATCAATAGTGGCGGAGAGTGTTAATTTTCCGTGGTGATGGCTTATTAAAAAGTAGGTGGCTACAAAATGTTGGAGTAACACTACCCTGAAACTCGAATTAAATGTTTTATATCTTCCAATAATATAAAAAAACTATGTTTCTTGGCGGTATGCAATCAAAGATGTCAAATTTCTCGTACCTTTCACGCCAACCTCTAATTTTACGAAAATCTGTAAACCGTGTCGTAAGGTGGTTGCTGAAATCTGCAACCTGCCCTTACCTGAAGAGATCCAAGAAGATCGAAACACGAGTGCGTCATTATTATCCTTGGACGGCCTTACGGTTTCCAATTGCTATATCCCCATCGTAGCGGGTGGTGTATTGTGCGGAGCACACACGTCCTAAAGACGCACTCTTGAATATGGCAGCTAGCTGTCTACGGTGGGGATATGGCAATTGGAAACCCCAATTCTTATCCTAAACCGTAGGGCCGTCCAAGGATAAAAATGACACAATCGTGTTTCGATCTTCTTGGATCTCTTCAGGTAAGGGCAGGTTGCAGATTTCAGCAGCCACCTTACGACACGGTTTACAGATTTTTGTAAAATTAGAGGTTGGCGTGAAAGGTACAAAAAAATTGACACCTTCGGTAAAAAAAATTCTTGGTTTTACACTCTTATGATATCATAACTAAGAAGACCTATGCACTAAATTATGTAGTAGTAGCTCACTTAATGTTATCTGACAGTGATTCCATGTGATTGGGCCTGCTATTCGTTACTTCTTTATTATTGGCTCATTTAAGGGCAAACTACGAAAGTTCAGGAACTTGAAAGTTGAATTATAGTCTGCACCTAAACGAAAACGTGAATTTTTCGGATCTCATGTTGCAATACCAAGAGGAATTTTGTTTTATGCAAACTAAATTTTCAGCAGATTCCAGGGTAGCAGCGATCCCTTATTCACTTTTCGGTCAAATTGAAAAAAACACCTGCACACAAAATAAACACAATCGGTCATAACTCATTCTGTAGAGTTTTCTTTAAGCACGCGTCAAGGTCGCGGTTGTCGCAGCAGCTAGGGTACCCCCGCACCCCCAAAGAGATCCGGGTTCGATTCCCGACAGGGAAGACCCGGAACTTCGCTTGCGGTAATCATGCCGGAAGATGACGTTGGTCAAGTTTTCCCTGATAGCTTCAAGTTTCCCTTGCCCGTTCATTCCGGCGTTGCTTCATACTCGTGTCATCCCTCAGCAGCGTTGGATGTAATAATTTGCACGTCCTTGTTGTCCGCCTTAAGTTTAAACGATTTGACGAAAACGTCCTGAGAATTGCAGAACAGACACCTCAGAACGTACCGAAGCAAAACAAAAACTATTACACGTCTTTGTCACAAAGCAAATGTCGTTATGACAAGTGTATATATATATATATATATATATATATATATATATATATATATATATATATATATATACATATATATTTAAACATTAATCACCGAAAACTGGCTTCGCTATAAAGATATTTTTTTTTATTTTACGTTTATTGTACTCATAGCAAAAATAAATAAATTTACATTAAAATAATTTCGTTTTAATTTTTACAGAGAAATTAATTATACCATTAAAACTCTAGAAGTATTTTGCTTGCTATAAAGAAGAGAAAATTTAATAAAGAAAACATTTTGACAAAGAACTAGAAACACCAACAATTTATTTTTTTTAAAGGAATTTTTTATTTCCCGCTGAAACGAGTGGTTTCTTTACAGTCTAGCGAAACAGCATCAAAGATTTTTTATTCTCCTTTTATGTAAAGATAACATTTCGAGTTCTTCTCGAGAACATGGAAAATTGAACGAGGTCGAAAAGAACGTCGGATAATTTAACCTGCTAGTTTCAACATTGTTCTAGACTACAAGCAGATTATTTAATTTGGATTTTGGTGGGAGAAAGTCTTTCAACTCTTTATTGATGTTTACAATTGTGAATGACTTGGACAGTTCTTATGTTCATGCAATGGCGTACCTAACAGAGGATAGTAACTATCAGTCTGTAGAAATAATTTGGCAGAAATCAAGTGTGGCGAATCACAAACGAATGAAGCTCTGGTGTGAAAAACTTCTACAGGTATTATGTATGGTCACTAGGGCCCGGTAGTTTTCGCGAAAAGATTTTTGCCCCACTTTGTTTCAGTGTCTTACGTGCACACCTGCAGTTCAACTTCATGGCTATTGACAGAGTGTTTTTGTGCAGAGTCGTTATTCATTTGACTGTGCCAATCAGTACACGAATAACTGTCACACATCACGTCTGTGATTTGCAGGTTTAACCTCCACACGCTGGGTGTTACGGCTTCCAATCACTGACCACATAGCAGAGATGCAGGTGCGCGCGTAAGACACTGAAACAAAGTGCTGCAAAATTCTTTTCGCGAAAATTACCGGGCTCTAATGGTCACTTATTAAAAATAATTTTGCATTATAATTCCCAGATGAAGAAGAAAAAAATTATTCGTCATAAATATTTCTATTTGATCTGTCTGCGTGTTCGAAATGTAATCCATTCAATATCAACGGCAGGAGAGGAACCATATTTCATATTTACATAGCCGATCATTTAAATTTTTTATGTGACATAGTTGATTTGGAGCTCTTGGAACATATATTTCCACCACGCACACTTCGCTCATGAACGAGCGCAACGGATACCACTACCTTTTTTTTTTTTTTTTTTTTTTTTCCGCCGTGCGTTTTTTACAACTGCAGCTTCGGAAATTATGTCGACTCGAAATCCTCGACGATAAATTTAAATTAAACCTTTCGCGAGAGTCTTTTTCCCCTTCTTTTTTTTTTTATTCCACCGCACAATTATAGCGGGAGGGGTGATAGAGGGGTAAGGGGTGGTGACCACAACTGGGGACATATGCGGAGGAGAGTCCGGGAGGATATTCACTTGCTCTTGTTCGAAGATGGCGAGGAGGGGAGGGGATGTGGAAGTGCGGGCAATTGACCCACCGCGACTGGGCGTGTGGAATCACAACGGGGAGACGGGACGTACCCCAAGGATTGCCCCGGGATATACCCTGAGACTCCCACATTAAGCAAAACTCACCCTCGCAAGTGTCCGAGGGAAGGAGGTTTAGACATTTATCAGGGGGTGGAGGGGAGTGCGAATGAGGCGGCGGAATTTACGACTTGTTAGCGGGCGGGCGCTACCGCCAACCCCCAAACAAGGGAAGGGTTTAGGAGACGCCGCCCTTGGCACATAGGGGCGAGATGAAAAGGGTGACCCGTCTGAGAGAGGGTAAGTGGACAATATAGCCAGGACCAGAGTTTGCACCCTCGCCCTCCCTCAGCCCTTCTAAGGAAACAGCTCGAAAATGACCCGCCATGTTGGGGCGGCCGGGAGTGACGATAAGACAAACATCGCTTGCTAATGTCCCTGCGGCTTGGGCAACTTCCCCTTCCCCCCTCCACCAGCTACGTTCCGGGCAGAGTACAACCTCTGCAGCAGCACACTTGAAGTATGTTCGCTTCGCCAGTGAAGTGCAGCAGGGAACGCAGGGACTGTTCGGGAGCGGATGAAGAGAATAAAAAACTGTTGCTATTTCCGCGAGTCCAGTAAGGCGTCTGTAATGGCTAAGTGAAACAGTACTTTTAAACATTTACTTAGCTGATCTTCTGAACAGTCAATATATGAGAATAATAAGATACACTTTAGCTGCTGCTTCTTTAATGTAAGGAAAACATTAACATAAACAATGGAGCAAACATGTGGATACAAATAAACCTTTTTTAAAATTGATGGAACAAAGTAATATTCCATTCAACAGAAATTTATAAAATTAATTAGAACTACACAACAATCAGGGATTATTTAGCTGGAAAAATACTGGTATATTAAAAATTAGCCATTTATATTTACGTTATAAAATATCAATTTTAAATTTATGTTCCACAATTAAATTTATGACAATATACAAATTTAATAATTTGTATTATGATGCTTTTTATATTTATATCATGTTGTCCCAAAGATTTAAACAGGTCTCTTGAAACGGAATTTAGGCGAAACGGAGGTAAATTCTGTTTTCGCGATAATTATTTTTAAGCCTAAGCGAGAGCGAACAGCAGATATTTCTTCGGCAGTTTTGTTTGAAATTGTTTTCTCCATGTTGGCAAATTATTACAAGAAAGTAAACTCTATGATTTTAGCTAATTATGCAACTAATAAAATTATTGTTCATTGATTTTTTTTAGTCAAAACTACATAGATTCACGTCTTGAAAAAAAAAATAGTTATTACGGCAAAAACTATTTCAAACATACAATTGTGCCTTGTGATATCTGCTCTCATTGTATGGTCTTTTGAGTTAAGCTGGATTGACAACCATCCCGTAGTGTGCGTACGTACGTACGTAACAGAGTTGATCCACTTTCTACTTCGTACGTACGCTGAGTTGTGGTTGTGAATGCAGCGTGTGCACATGTAAGACCCAAATAATAACTTATTTTGACAAATCCTTTATCTTGTAGTCATAAATTATTTAATTCGTTTCAAAAAAATTTAAAATAACGTACGGTCATCTATGACCGACATTTTGCTATGGAATAAACAATTTCCGCGCATGTCTAGATTAAATATTGTTGTGAAACTAATCTTAAGGCGCCCGCCTGGTGGCCGTGTGTTAGTGTGAGTGAGGCACGACCCCAAGGGCGATGTTGACCGGCTCATCTGGTGCGGTATCGCCTCTACCGCAAGACACTGAAACGGCGTGCAGTGGTATCGTAGATCACTCGCCTGACTGACACTTTCAGTGGTGACTCTATCTTTTTATTGGTGGAAAGTTTTAAGTAGAGTCCAATACACCTCTCTATTGTAGTTTCACAAGAATCCCTTCAGTAGTTGTTTAGATATAATAGATCGAAAAAGCCTTATTTAGTCATTTTGAGGTGCTCTGGAATGGTGTTTCTAATTAACGTGGTGTTTTTAAACTACTATTCCGAGGTCGTTTGAAGTGTTTGTTCTTTTCGTAAATCCGCACATTAGGAACATGTTTAGTAGTTTCTTAGGTAAAAGCGTTCTGCTAGCACACTGCAACGTTGGTTACAAGTCAGGCGGGCGCCTTAACGTACGTGTGTGTGTTCGTACAAGTGCGGTTGTGAATCCGCCTTTATTCCTGGAGCAGATGATACCACGTGTTATCACGGCTGCCACCAAGGTCCCCACAGCCCGAACAAGGGCGTACAAAAACAAGACAATTACGAGTGTGGCGGCGCCGGAGTGAAATAACAGTTCATCCCAGGGGTTTCTCCGCGTTAATTGCGACCGACATTACCCATGCTAGTGCTCCTTACGACTCACCCCCTCCCTCCCTCAAAGACCCGCCGCGTCGTGTCATTCCTGGGGAACGAGTCACTCAAACTCGGTCGCTATACACCGCGGATCCCGCCTATTAGGGCCGAGAGCAGGGTGTAATTGCGCCCTAATGAATGAGTGCCGCGGAGCGAGGGGAGGTTAAGGGAAACGAAACGTTCGTCTCTCTCCAGGGGTGTGGATAATGAAGTGTGCTGCTCCTGGTTCTCCGCTGGAGTAACCTGGGAGGGGGAAGTGACTGCACGGGGCGACACGAACAAAAACCGCTAACTTGAAGAGGAAAATCTTCCAGCACGCCTATACTTACATACTAAAGGTAACGAGAGTCTGACAGTATGCTGATATAGGTGAATCGTGGTCACGTGAACACTTTTGACGATCATCTTGTCTAAAATAATAATTAAAAAATAGTGTTTAATATGCCCTCATACATTAACTTTTTAGTTCGGTATAACGTAGACACTTTGATTATAACTTAGGTTGCTTTAACGCCAGGGGCGTCATTTTAGGTTTTTCTTTGTGAAGGGGGGGAGGGGGGCAAGATTTTTTTTTCGGTGACAGTGACCTTGTTGCATCTTTTTATCAATTAAGGATGAATAAATTAGAAACTTTAACAATAAAACTTCATTTTCTTGGCTTGTGGGTGTGAGCCGCGTCTGAGGATTGTCTTGCGACGTTTCGGCAGTCGTTGCAGCTGCCACCATCAGGTAGTCGGAGGGCAGTCACGACAGACTCACCAGGATTGGCCAGTCAACCCAGCCAATCAGGTGCGAGTCAGCACACGATTGGCCCAAGTACCCAGCCAATCAAAAGGTCCACCAGGAGAGAGCCAGGAATGGCTAACCACCTCGGCCAATCAGGAGCAAGCAGGCCTGTGATTGGCCGACAGGCCCAGCCAACCAGGAAGCAGCCACCCAGACACCAGGGTATATAAGGACCTGCAACTCTCACATCTGCCAGTTGGTCTCCGACTCCGACTACCTGATGATGGCAGCTGCAACGACTGCCGAAACGTCGCAAGACAATCCTCAGACG
>PNEQ01029561.1:0-36478 GCA_003012365.1 Medauroidea extradentata | reverse complement strand
AGACACACTGAAACAAAGTGTGGCAAAAATCTTTTCGCGACAAAATCGTGGCCCTATCCATGACAATCCTAGATAATGGTATTTGCCAACTTTATGAGTACATATTTATCCAAAATTACTAATTCGTTACGCGAGATTTCTTGCGCCGCAGTTAAATGCACGAGGTTCCGGCGTCAGAGATTGAGCCACAGAAGTTCGTAACACAGGAAACAATTTTGTTTAAAGCGTTGGCTGAAACGGTTGTCTAGGATTGTTATTGTATAATTTTCGTAAATTGACTTCAAGAAATCTACAGTTATAGATTAATGCTTTTAGCGTTCAATTACGTATCACTAGAGGTTGTGTACTGACCAAAATATTTTCACATCACTTGAGCATACACTCTAAAAAATAGTTTGTAAATTTACAAGACACGTGCGTATAGGAGCGCTAAGAAAGCAGGTATGATATAATTGTTTCCCAGACATCCATGGTAGCACTCCTAAACATAATTATAAAACAGTCAAATGTATACAAAAGTTACCAGACTTGTATTGTAACAATTGTAAAAGTTTGCATATTTACAGGACGGAAGTATGGTAACTGTCCCATACTGCGTCTGGGATAATACATTCCTAAACATTTTAGGAAGTTTTTTTTACAGTGTACGAACACTTGGAGCATTAACAATGCCACAGTGTGTCAGGTTTAGCCTATTCTTTTTTAGTACAAATGCTAAAGTGCTTCCAATATGCTTGTTATTAAAAAAAAAAACACGTAAAACTATGCTTGTAAATACAACAGGGCTATTAGTGATACGACATTGGAGGTCATTAAAATTCCCTAAACAGTTTTTTCCCCTCTAGAACACCGCAGGACCTCTATAGCTTTCGACTGACTTTGCGCCATACGTCCAACAAATAAAATAATATGGTTTACAGGACCGCCGTTTGAAATCCGATATTAAAGAATATTACGAAAACAATGCGCGCAAACTTGTTGCTCCACACATAAAACCTGTATTATTCTTGACTCCCGCATTAACACATCTCATACCGTTAACTTTTTTTTGCCTTAAACAATCACTTCCATTTCAATTGCCTTCAGGACGTCTCTGAACAGACATATTGTCATTTCTAGACCGAGTAAGGTAAACAACAGCAGAATAGCTTCGTAAAACTAATATTAAATGTTTGTTTAATGGAGTTGCTACGTACTCTCCGTGAAAATAATTTTGCATCACTTTGTTCCAATGTGTACTTCAGCTCTGCTATTTGGTCACTGATTGAATGTTTTTATCTCTAAGCGTGAGATGTCGCAGTATCCGTGCTTGGATTGGCACAGACAAATAAGTGACATACGCTGCCAATAACAGCAAAGCATAGCTGCAGATGTGTGCATCAGGCGTTAAAGCAAAGTGGAGCAAAAGTTTACAAAAATCAAGGGTCCCCTATGTATTACTTTAACAATGAGTAGAGACCAGTAAAATTTCGCAAATTAATTCAAGGAGACGCTAGACTTTGAAAGCCTACATACAATGTAAGTAATCTTTTTAAAACAGTAGTGGAAGTAATTAAGCCATACACAGAATGGGACAGTTACTCTTCTTCCAGTTGTCACGAGTGCAAATGTTGAGCAATGTTACTATACAAGTCTTATATTACCAGACACATTTGACTGTTTACTAAAAATACATAAGTAGGGCTACGATTTTGCCGCGAGAAGTTTGATTCCACTTTGTTCAGTGTCTCACGTGAACATAGGCAGCTATGCGTCATGATTACCGGCAGCATGTCTTTGTTCCGGTACGTTTCTCATTTGACTGCACCAATCAAATTGAGATTATTGTGACTTCGTACGTCTGTAATTTGCCAAGGAATGTGAGTGTAAAACTAACCAATCACAGACGATGTAGCAGAGCAGCAGATGTGCACCTAACGCATTGAAACCAAATGTTGCAAAAATCTATTCTCCATAAGATCGTGGCTTTTATACAGTATAACAACGTTGCTACTGATGTGTGGGAAACAACTGTACATTGGCGTGGTAAGTTTACAAATAATTTTCACAGTGTAGATAGAGTATGCAAGTGACTTCTGTGATTGGACCACCGTTTATAAACTCGTCGTCGAGGACTTTGAACCAATGGTGAACCTACATTAAGAGTGCGTAGTAGATAAATAAACGCTGAAAACATCAATTGATTTATACGCTTTTCCGAAGCCAATATGGATAAAATACTCAACGACAATCCTAGATAATTGTATTTGATAACATTATGAGTAAATATTTATCCAGAGTTACTAATTCGTTACGAGTGATCTCTTGCGCAGCAGTTAAATGCACGAGGTTCCGGAGTTAGAGATTGTGCCTCAGAAGTTCGTAACACTGGAAACTATTATGTTTAAAACGTCGGCTAAAACTCTTGTCTAGGATTGATATTGTTTAACTTTCGCAAATCAGCTTCAAGAAACCTACAGTTATAGATGAATGCTTTTAGCGTTGAATTATGTACCACGCCCACTTAAAACGTATCTGACTTACGTGCTATCTTGTCAGATGTACACCTGGCCACTCACAGCAACAGCAGCCAATGACAAGTGTCTGAGGACAGAGTGTACACAGTACTGTGGAGCACAGCATGCAGGTCGTCCAACCCGCGATATTTCCGGGTGTCAAACGACGAGAGATTTAATGCCCGCGTTACGAAGGGGTGTAGGCTAAAGTGATCAAATAGCGTGATAAACCTTAATACCGTGACAAACCAAGTTGTGGGCTTCACAAAATTGAAAAGGATCTATACTGTACATCGAGTTCGCTAGGTTACGAACAGAGAGCAGGCAATAATTGACCATTGTTATCACATCTAAGATCACACTAAAAATATTTAACGTATTTCTGATACAGAAGTTCGAAGCCTTACTATCCCTACAGTAATTTTATAGCAGGTGAGTATTTAAATGTTAAAATTATAATTTTTACTGTACGTTATACGTTGTGCGTCACTGTTATGCGTCCTGCTGTAAAGACTTTCTTTTAGAAGTTTTAATTTATTGTTCGTGTTTAGAGGAAGGAAAGGACGAGGGTTTGCGATCGCATGCAACCAGCACCTAAATTCCGCGAGGTACAGAGCAGCGCTGCAGAAAAAAATACAAATTATTTCATCCACTACTCGTATATTCCCATAATATTACACCTGCAGCTATATGACGTCACCAGGATTTTTGTCTAGGGGGAGTAGAGGGCATAGGAATGAGTAAAATAAAAGTAATTACGTTTCCTTTACATAAGACTCGTAATTTCTCTCTTTACACTTACAAGAACCGCAATTTAAATGTGTCATAAAAAACAAATGCACAAACCAATACACGTATACAGATCTTTATGAAAAAAATGTCTACACGAAATTATAAGTTTATAGATGCAAAACATTGTTCCATATTAATAGGCAAATCCTCATTAGCTTTGAAAGTCTTAGAAATTAAAAAAAAAAAAATTTATAAATAAAAATATCTAGGAAGGGGAGGGGGCAAGTGGTCTATCTCCTTCCCCTCCCCCTTTTTTTTCCACGACACACCATCCTAATGTCCATGATGCCTACAGCTAGTAGTTTTATGTACAAGTTAACCCACAGGGGATAGAGAGAAAAATAGACCGCCATGTTGAAAATCGCTGGATAATTTGTGCGACTGCCTGGCGTCGTGGCTCCCTCATGACGTGATTATGCATAATGGTGCACTGCGCACTCGAGTGGAATTGCGCGCGACTGCATGCACTCAATGCGTCGGGCAACGCCGCGCGGAATGTGCCGGACACTAATTAAACCAAGCATTAGCAATTCCGACCTCGCGCGGACTCTGCGATGTTGGCAGGACTGGCCCGGGACACGACAATGTCGTCCCAGCACAGCCAAGACATAAGCAAATATCATACAGAGTAATACCGTACATTTCTACGCTATTAAAGAGAAACATTACGAAAAATAACGTCGAGTCGTGCGGTGAAACTACTGAATAAACTGTAATTACATTTCTGATAACATTGCTCTTCTCTTGTTTATGTGTGTGCGAGTTGTTTTTTTATTTATTTTTGCTTTAGTCATTTACTTTCGGTTGTGGCAATGGAAACTGGTTATTTGTCAAAAAAAGAAAAAAAAAACGAAAGTTTTCCTTAGTAATGTTGGCAGCACAAATCTTAAATTAATAAAATAAGTGTACTGCTATCTGTTGGCTTGGTGTGGAAACGCAGTTGGTGTTCTCGCAAAATTGTACACGTTTTAAGTTATTAGTTTAGATAGTATTTTAAATAAGCTCCTAACTGACAGGCCCATAGGTTCACGAAACAACCAACCGCTTCACATCTCGCCGTCAACAGGTCTTCACTAAAATATTCATTATTTTATATTTTTTCACGAAAAAGTAGTTAATCTGTAATGCAATTACTCACGATTTAAATATTTTTACTCAAATTAATTTCACATGACGGTACGTCTAAGTCAAAATTTTTGTCTTACGTTGGCGTACTACTAACTTAACCAACTGACTTACAGAAATGTAATCCTGTCATTCACACTTCAATGTCACGGGTTGATTTAATATGTGTGTGTAACGGCTAAGTACAAAATGTCGGTTACTGTTACCTGTTAACCAAGGCGGTAACATGACATGAACTGGTTAGGTTTATATCAAGGAAATTTAACTACCCTTTCTAAGGATTGGGGCGGAAAACTAGTTAGGCCTACCATTACTCGTAATAAGAGTCAACATGTAACGAACGTAGGTGGTAAAACCTAATGATACTTAGGACGAAAAACCAAGTCCTGCTACGTCTGTTTGTTGGCTACGTTAACTAAAGTATTCTGAAGTCAACTGTTCAGTGCACTTACTTTTTAAGCTTATTTCTCATTATTCCATTGAACGTAGATTTTAGTATGGTCAAAGTATTTATGATAATGACATGACATTTTAATACGTTGAACACATACAACATTCCTAATTATGTAAATATTTCATAGAATACTTATATATATATATATATATATATATATATATATATATATATAATTGACTATGTTATGCATCGTATACAACAGTTATAACGAATTAAAAATCAGTAAAACATGGCAAAACATTTTCAGATTTTAAATAATCCCAAAAAATATTTTATTCCTATAAAGGCAAAACTCAAATAATTTATCTAGAATTGATTCAAAGTTGAATAGTATGTTATACAGCTGTTACAATTGGCGCACAGCGTTGCATAACACCGTCATCTGACAGTCTACCAAAATAAAAAAAATAAAAAAGTTACCAACGTTTTGCATTTAAATTGTTGAACTTACGAGCAAGGGCAATTTGTTCCCTACAGAAGTACTCGCTGTGGACCGGCGTCGGCCAGTTATAGTAATCGCGTTGCTAAGTCGCTGACACGAGGGGCTTTAAGCCGGCCGGACATGCGATCCCGGTGTCGTCCAATCACCGCCGCGTTAATATTGAGCGCGGCTGATTGCCAGAAGCGCCCCGTCCCGTCCGCCGGCTGCCCCGTTCGACCAACACAGGCGAGCTGGCCCATTCGACCAGCAGAGACGAGCTGCCCCATTCGACCAACAGAGGCGAGCTCGCGCACGGCCGGACGTACGTGCGGAAATGGGAGTAGCGCGTTTTCCCATTCCCCCTCCCCTGTCCGTTCCACCTCCGCTAACAATTTGAAAATTTAACTGCCGTGCGGGCTCGCTTCCTTCGCCCCTCCTCTCCCTTCACAATCACAAAACCCCGGCAGAATAGCTTTGTTAACCATCGTCCGTAAGGCCAAACTTGGGGTCATCTCGCCGACAACACTGTATCTCTATTTCACGCCGCCAATGATAGGTAAACCCAGCTATGACTTGTATAGTTTGAAGTATACTGGAGATAGCATGATGTGACGAACGGATACAAGCCGTTATTGAACGGATGGTGTGTCCGCCATGTTGCTAGTCACGTCATACAACCACAGTTAAAACGTTTCAGTCAACCGTACATACGTTGCCAAACAAGAGTGTAAAACTTGAATTAACTAAACATTTGGCAGCCGTGCAGATTCATTTCTCTCGGCAAGAGTGTGGTTAAATAAACATTTTGTTGGGAGAAAAAAGTCAATATTTAACGCGTTTTATACATTGTTCGTTCAAAAAACATTTTGTTCGGTAAAATACTCATTTGGTTCGCCGTAAACAGAATTACAAGCCTACATAGTCTGCTATACAAAACCTTTTTCTCTGTGAATGGAGGATTAAATTTAGTGTAACTGGTCAGGGTCAACATGTGCTGAAATAGTGTAGTTTACATACTTACAGTAATGCAGAATTCCAGTCTCCAATTACGTACGCAAAGATAAAAAAATGTAAATTTATCAATCAGTAAGTAATTTCAACGCATTGCTAATCGAAATACGCGAAAAATGAATTTAAAATCTCATAGCTGACACTTTTTTTTGCTTTGTTTACTGACAACGTTGTCAATCGTCCGTAGAACAACCGCCTTACACCACGGCTTCTTTGTTTTCTTGCAAATAGTGCTTTTATAGTAAAATTCCGGACTGGACTGAACTGGGACTGGATTCAACATGGAGCGAACATAAAGTTAAAGTGGACTGAAATGTGTTTATAGTAAAGTTTTCGATACAGATTGGCATGTAAACATGGACTGAATCCATGTCTAGAGACATCTCTTTGCGAAACATTGAACTACAGAACAAATGACTGTCAGAAAAGCAAAAGGGGAATTTTTGTTTGATATTTCGTTTCAATTTACTATTCAGAATATTTATTTTAATTTATTTGGCACTTCCCAGTATTTTTTACAACATTAAACAGTTTTATTTACCTAGCCCAGGACAATTATAACATTTTACATAACCAAAGAAACGATTCAATATGGCGACCGCGTCGTTTTATTTCAGTTCAGTCCGATGGATGTTTAAATTATTCTTCAGCCCACTCCTAGTTCAATCCGGATTGAGTTGTTGCTCTAAACCACGGCCGTGGAAGAACAGGTCTGGACACTCGCCTGGAAACTTCACCCCCTTGTTGTTTGGCTGTAGTTCGCCAAGTCACCGATAATGCTATACATTTTTGGTGCTGTAATCCGGGCGGTCAAGCTAAAACTCCGCCCACTTCCCTCCCACTAATATAAACAATTTATCAAAACGTATTTTTTTATCAATTCATGAAGTACTTCCTTCGCTCACAATTTTAAATCATGGCTCCAGAAATGGTTATTTACTTTATAATGTTAACAATGGAAAAAAGTAGGCGGAGTTTGAGTCCGACCGCGCCAAAAAGTGCAACATTCTCGGTAACTTGATGAACTACAGCCAAACAACAAGGGGGTCAAGCAAAATACATTGGTGGATAGGCGAGTATCCAGACCTGTTCTTCTACGACCGTTCTCTAAACGTAGTAAACGTAAATATTCAGCATAGACTGTGGTCGGCTGTTGGAAAGCGAAGAGAGGGGATAATTAATGTTACCACCACAACAAAAAATAATAACACCACTTCCAACCAGCTGCGAAATTCTGGGTGTATAACTTGCGTGACTTTTAGGAGACATGGCGTTTTTAAACTTGCCAATCGCTGTGCCTCATAAGTAGAGCCAGTGATTTTTGGCGAAAATAATTCTGCAACAATTTGTTTGAATGCCTTATGAGAACACCTGTTTCTCAGCTTCATGGTCAGTGATTGGAAGTTTTTAACTTTCGGCGTCTCGGGGTCCTACCAGCAAAACACGGACGTGTAGTGTCGCGGTAACATTGTTCTGGTTGGTACAGTCAAATGAGCCACGCGCCTCTGCCCTATTATATTCTGCCAATAACCACGAACCAGAGTCGCAGGTGTGCACGTAAGACATTGAAACGATTTGTTGCAGAATTCTGTTCACCAAAAATCACCGGCTCTGCCCATCAGGTGTTTACCAAGAGCTCACGAGTGGAAGGATGGGTAGGACATAATTGTAGCCTTTCCCAGACACCCCATTTTTGTTGGATTTTATTTTTTCGTCTGTGTTTTGTGTTTTTTTGTCGTCTTTCTCCAGTCGACTATATTCCACTTGGGAATTAATTTTGTGTTGTTTAAATCTGTTTGTGTCCTTGTGTCTGTTGACTATGGCGTACTAGCTATTCTTTGTATGTTTTTTGTTTTATTGTGGGTTTTTCTGGAAGAAAACATTCGCCCTCAATGGCGCATGTCCAAAAAACTGTTCTGTTTATAGCGACATAGTTTGAAGTGGGTGTTCTGTTCGTAGATATACAAACATAATGCGTGTAAAAAGTTTCGTCGAAAAAAGAATAGTCGTAACTCGCTGCAACGCGTTTGAAGCGCAGGTAGGGTGGCCCCTTAATACTGGACCATACAGTTATAGGGTTACCACTGAATGTCTCGTAGAGGCGAGTAGACTATTCGTCAGTTAACTACATGGGTCCCTATTCACGCTGTTAATTGAGAATAGTATTACTTCAATTTAAAATTTAGCAGATATCGTAAAACCGTCACATAAATGCGTGCGTGTGTAAAATCGTTTTCATTACGTAGACAATTTAGAAAACTTAAATTATACAACTGTGCTAACTATCGATTTTTGTAAAATTGTTTTACATAATAATGTCAGCACCAATTTCCTAAAGTTGAATGAAATATTTTGAATGTTTCAGAAAATATACGACACAAATTCCTATAGCAGTATTTGAAATGGAAAACGTCCAACATTTTTGGATAATTTAATAAACTAAATTAATTTATTATATATACGATTTAACAGTGAACTATACGTATTGACAAATCAATGTACTTTTTTTATACATTTTAAAAATCACTCAAGACAAAACATATCAAAAACACATTTCTCACCATAAAATTACGAAAACACACGCACACATACACACATAATGTAGTGTAAAATGTTAAGTAATATATTTAGGTTCCATTAATTGAGGTTACTTTAGCCGAGGGGGAGAGAGAACTTTTTCGAGATATTTTACGACGAGATGCAAGGGAGAAAAATTTCAACATGGCTGGTGACAATTGTCGCTGATGTCGTGAGGTTAACACCAGTGTTTATTGGGGTTGCTAACAATATCCTCCCCTCCTCGTCACCAACCCCACACCCCTTGTGACACATCAACAAGCGTTATGTTAGGCAGGGGGGAGGGGAGTTAGTGCCTCGTCAGCCACCGTGGAAGCACGACCGTGTTTATTCGCAGCCACCCTTCATCCTCCTGCGGGCACATTTCCCACCCTTACGCAAGCGTCTCCTGGCTTTATTTACATCTCATTCCCGCCCCGCGATTGGCGTTGTTTATTGCAGTCGTAAATATTTTGCGCTTTCGCCGCGGGGAAGCGGGAAAGGAGGGGAAAAAACCCAAATGATGGTGCATCTGGCTGGGTCCCTAGAGAGTTCGTGTACCCGGTTTCAATTTGGAAGCCCTGTTTCCTTTCCTTTGTGTCTGTCTTGCTCTATTCTTCTCACTAGAGTTCGTGAGCACAGTCTGCCTGCAGAGGTACGAGAATTACGTGCTTATTGAGAAACAAAGCCTACACATTTCGCCTCCTTGAATTATAAATAAAATAACTAACGTCTATTTCGGACACAAATGTCTTCAGAACCTGTGATGTTGCGTATTTTTAACACGCTTAGCGTGACCTGTATGTAGGCATGTAATGGAGTCTTTCAATTATATTTTCACTCACTTGCAGATGTCCGAAATATTTGAAAGCTTGCACACATAACGAATCAATTGTAATACAATAATGTCATAGCTATGACCCTGTACTCTCAGAAAGAACATCAATTCATACTAAAAATATATATTTAATTAACATTTATTATTATCTTGACCTGTGTGTATGTTTATATATTACCGTACATGTTATTACTTTTACTAAATACAGCAAATAGGTATAGGCTAGTTCATCACACACACACACACACACACACACACACACACACATATATATATATATATATATATATATATATATATATATGTGTGTGTGTGTGTATGCGCGTACGTACACACACAGACACACAGTTAAACCTAGTTATAACAATTCTGAAGTGACCAAAAAAAATTTACTTTATATATGGGAAAACTTTAGAAGAGGGTAATTTCCTATTATACTATAAAGCTGTTTAAAGAGCCCGAATAAAAGTAACACTACAACAAGAAAAACGTTATAAAGCAGGGTTATATATATATATATATGTATATATATAAGAAATAATTATATATAGAAGGAAAAGTGACTGATGTCAGTTGTATTATGTTTTTTTAACACTAGCCATTGAAAATGTAAGTCATTATGAAAAGCATATAGAACGTACCCCACACTTTTTTCTCAGATTACTTAAAGTTAATTTTTCGGCAAAAGACTTTATTATTATTTTTAACTTACTAAAAAACTTAAGTTATACTTAGTTATGAGACATCCTATCGCAGTTGAACAAAATCTTTACGTCTAAGGCCATGGCCCTTCATTTATTTCAAACAATTGGAAATGACTCGAATATTTTTTAACCAATTGTTTTGAAAAAATTGAGACTGTTTACAGTCATACGATACACAATTTTGGCAGGGAGTTTTTGAAAATAGTGTATCGTTTGCAAGTAAAAAATTATGTTGTTTCATTATGGCTTATTTTGACAACAAAATATGTGATATTTCAGGGGCAAAAATCAAACAAACAGTTTGGTGTATTGAAACAAAAATTCAGCTACAAACGATGATATATAAGTGTTAAAACTGTAAGATAAATTTTTGGTACATGTATTAATTCACGTTTAAACATTTTCGAAACCACTGGAAAACTAAAGAGCGAGGCCTTAAAGCAAGTTCTGTGTTCATATGGCAAGAAAGGGTATCTTCAAGATTTTAAGTAAGTTATTTATTAATTTGTTTGGTGTTTCGCGTGGCATGGACACAGTTACAAGGGGCCGAGGGAGGGCCTGTATAAACCATCCCAGTATTCGCCTGAACACATCGCGTGTCGACTGGCAAAGGCGGATTTCATAACCAGAGTTGCTAGTGGGGCGTTGGTTATTTTCTTACCTCAAGTTCAACACCAGCATTTGTATCTAACCAGTAACACTGCAGCTGAAGAGCTTAGGCTGCTCCGCGTGGCACGTACCTGAAACACAATAACAAAGTCCGATATAATGTCTGCATCTAAATCGCATCCATTAATTTGAGATTAATACATATAGCGTTAAAATATGTGAAATTACAGAGACAGTAATACACATCAAATATTGTTTGAAAGTTAACAGGAGACTTGCACACAAGCAATAAAAAACATAATAAAAACAATGCTCACTTGTATCTTTATGAAGGGATTGTTCCTTAGTTTTGCAGTAATTTAGAAATTTTTTTATTGCTACTCATATCAAAATTTTGCTCCACAGTTTTGACACTAATATGTCCTAATTTGTAGCTGAATTTTTTTGTAGCAATGTGCTGAAAGGTTCTTACTTTCCCCTCATTCAAAATACTACGTTTTTTTGTCGTGGAAATAAGCCAAAATAAAGCAATTTTTTTTTTTGCTGACGAGTGGTATGTTATTTTTTAAAACTCAACCACAGTATTGTGCATTGTCTCAGATTTTTTCAAAGCTTTTGGTTTAAAATATTTGAGTTATTGGCACCAATCTGAAAAAAAAAATAGTTACAAGCCCTTAAACAGAAATACCCGCAGATCATAGATGGAGAAGCATTATCTAGTTACGTTAAAAGTGAAGAGAATTCGGTCGCAGCTTTTTTTGTGCTGATGTGAGGTAACGTGAGGTGAGAATAGGGCAGAGACGGAATGCAGGGTCCACAGCAACGTCTGGCATGTTTCACTCACGTGATAATAGGGAAGGTTCCAGAAGTGAATCAAATCCGGATCTAAGTTGTTTAACCACTACATCGAAGCAGCTCCACAACAATGTCAGAGACATGACAAAAGTTCCTTGGTGTTGATAGGACCACGACCACTAGTTATGAACTCTGCATTTTTTGTACTTGTGTGTATGAATCGCAATTTTCAGTTAATAAACAAATAACATTTTGAAATTATGATAAATAACGCATATTACGTTAGTTTCTGTCGTATAATAGATTTATCCTACGCCGATTTATATAGCAACATCAATGCCAGCGTGTGCAGCAGATCTTATACAGTAGACGGTTGTACAAGATCAACACAAGTGTTGGTGTGCAATATAACACAGACGAAAGAAGAATACGTGTTTGAACACAGCTACGAAAATTCTGTATGGGAAAAAATTAACGGCTTTAGTTCGTGATATTTTTAATATACTGCATACTGGCCTCGATTTAAATTTTTTTGCATATTCTAACTAAATGGTTTCAGGAAACGTTATATATTTAATTGTACTCTAGACTTGCCGCACACTGACGCTCTGTAACGGGCTGTTATTTTGAAATGAGCAATTAATAACGCATTGCACCTGTCATTTGTTAAGGCACGCGCAAAATACTCTACGAAAATGTAATGTGCACATAACTAACAAAGTTTAGTAGCTTTGTAGTTTTGCTTACTTAATTACAGAAAACAACAATTCTTTGATTTAAACACACAAATGTATATGAACATATTACTTAATAAGTTGCATATCAAGTTTAAAATATTTTTTTTATTTATACACGTTTATTATTTTTATAAAGTACACGTTACACAACCCAAATGCTATGACTAAGGGTAACTATATTTTCCAAGAAAATAGATTGTGTAATTTGTAGTCCAAATAAGTTTTACAAGTATATACAATGTTAAATGTTGTCAAAAATGTCAAGAATCTAGGGGACGCTCAAAACTTATTTTTAAAAACAAGATTTTATCTCTGACATTTTATTGAATAAATTTTTTAAATGTTTACACTAGCTTCCAAGCAATCCGTTTTAGAATGCTTCAGTATTATCATAAGGCCATTCAAGTTGGAATAGAAACGTATTCTAAAACTTTACTAAATCAGCAGTAGTGTATGCTTTTATAATGTATTTTTATATTGTACACTATACATTGTTTTTCGGCATTTTGGCGTCGTTACTTATAATTAGAGCCCACGATTTTTGGTGAAAAGAATTCTGCAACAACTTGTTTCAATGCCTTACGTGCACACCTGCAAGCCTGGTTCGTGGTTATTGGCATAATATAATAGGGCAGAGGCGTGGCTCATTTGACTGGGCCAACAGGAACAATGTTACCGGGACACCACACGTCCGTGATTTGCGGGTAGGACGCCGAGACGCCGAAAGTTAAAAACTTCCAATCACTGACCATGAAGCAGAGAAACAGATGTTTACATAAGGCATTGATACAAACTGTTGCAGAATTCTTTTCACCAAAAATCGTGGGATCTACTTATAATATTCATCTTATATTCACAATCACTGTATATAGTTCGTGCTTAATTTTAGCCGTCATAAATACTACCTTCTGCCCTTAACATTTTAGTACATTGGACAAATTGACTGTAAAAAAGAGTTAACAAGATTAACAGCAAAGTAAGAATATAGGCCCTAATAATTTGGCTGAATTCAAAATCTAGAGCGTTTGGTATAGGAACATTTCAGTTATTGGCTGCTTCATAACCAGTAATTGGTAATTCAGTATTGTCAAATTAATATTATTAGCAAT
Organism: Medauroidea extradentata; assembly: GCA_003012365.1. Classification (NCBI taxonomy): domain Eukaryota; kingdom Metazoa; phylum Arthropoda; class Insecta; order Phasmatodea; family Phasmatidae; genus Medauroidea; species Medauroidea extradentata. The sequence goes on along the minus strand of PNEQ01029561.1, from coordinate 22,829 downwards.
GTTATTTTGTACATTAGTCACATATATGTACATACGAATATGTAATAGATATAGAACCTATTGCACTTGTCTTCAATACATTCACATGCACTTTTTTCCTTAAGGTCACGTGTTCCTATTTATGCTGTTTATTCGAATTTTCTTATTCCTGAAAGGAAGCAGACGTCGTAAAACCGTGACATAGAAATGTTTGACATAATTAGTACTATGTAGTCAATTTTTTTTAAACATATGTTTCTATAATCGTAGCTAATTATAGACTTAATAAAATTTTCTTAAAATCAATAACTAGCCGGATTAAAAAAAAAACTTGATGTTTTGAAAAAAATTAGACTACATAGTACAAACAATTTCCAAAATTTCTATGTAACAGTTTTGCGATATCTGCTTCCTTTCAGGATTTAAAAAATAAAACTTACTAAAATAGCATCAATAGGGACCCGTAGCCTTAAGCAAAGCGTTCATACAATTCAACACGTGGTAATAATAAGTCTGACGGTTGTATTTTTTAATTAGATTCAGTGATATTTTTAGAAATAGCACGCAATTATCGGCTGGTAAAATATCACGGGTCAAGGACTTATCCAAAGTGGGGTAACACAAGCGGCCAGGGCGGTCACCACACGGGACACAGCTCGGCCTACAAAACCAATCCTCGGCAAATTCGCTAATTAGCATTCATTGAAGTCCACGCAAAGGCCTAACAGTGGGCTGGAATTAATTACGAGTGCTGGGGGGGTTTGGCCACGCGTCGAAACAAAACGTCAACAATAACAACAAACGAGTGGCGGCGCACGAAGGCGCAGGACAAATGTTTGCGCAGTTGCGCACGCACGTCGCTGCAAATGGACGCGAGCGTATTGTTCCGCAAATACTGCCGCGCACGTTACCAGTAAATCAGCCCGCCAAATTTGCCGTTGTTTAATGAGCCGACAAGAGTTCGCATGCGACAATTTTAGATTTAAAAAATCAATAAATAAACCATTTATGGCAGCAGTAGGTGAACTCCACGTAGGGCGCGGTTCACCGCAGTTTTTAACTTTTTTTTATTTTTATATTGGTACCAGATATTATTTTTCTTATTTTATACATAAATTGTGATTAAATCTTCCTCGTAGGACTTTTTTGTATCTCTCATAGTTTTTGCGTAATGAGTCATAAACGTCAAAAATTGGACTTTACGGTTTTAACTACGCCACTAAAACCAACTGACATTCCAAACTGAAAAAATTCACACTACATAACAATGTTGTAAGCTATGATTTGACATATATAAAGACCCAAAAAATATTTTTATATTTTTAAAAAATTGTTGATATTTTTTAAAATTTTTATTACAAAATTCAGCAATTTTATTTTTTTGTTTTTATATATGTCAAATCATAGCCTACAACATTGATATATAGTGCGAAATTTTTCAGTTTGGAATGTCGGTTGATTTTAGTGGCGTACTTAGAACCGTAAAGTCCAACTGTTGACGTTTACGACTCATTACGCAAAAACTATGAGAGATACAAAAATTTCCTACGAGGAAGATTTAATCACAATTTATGTTTAAAATAACAAAAAAATATGGGTACCAATATAACAATAAAAAAAGACGTTGAATACTGAAGTGAACCGCGCCCTTAAGGGGCCTCCCCTACCTGCGCTTCAAGTGCGTTGCAGCGAGTAACAATTATTCTTTTTATAATGGAACTATTTAACACTCGTGATATTTGTAAATCTACGAAAAGAACACAAACTTCAAACTATGTCACTATAGTTTTAAAAATTCGGTACATTCACTCTAAATCTGAATGAGTGAGTATTCACTTATTCACGCCGATGGGTGGAGCAGTTTCAACAAACTGAATCAGTGAGAAAAACCACTGTGAAATCGGCAACTATTCACTGATTCCGATAAAGAGTGCCAACACTCCACAAGTTAATTAATGAATGTCCACAGATTTTCCAGTAATTTTTCACTTCTTCAATAAGTGAAAACTGTTCTTTGAAAACAGCTGGAAAAATCGGTGAATATTCGCTGATATATTGTGAGATGTTGGCACTCTTGAAGGAAATCAGTGAATATTTACAAATTAAACAGCGACTACTTTCACTGATTCACATTGTTGAAACTGATCCATCTATCAGCGTGAATCAGTGAATATTCACTAATTCAGATTTAGAGTGTTTGAAACATCATTTTCGGGCCCCTCAAAACGGCCAAAAACGGCTTTTCCAGACTGCAGTATCTCGAAAAATAATAACTGGATTAGAAAAACACAACTATATAAACAAGCGTTAGATTTTTAACTATGCTGCCCACGAACTGGATAATAGTGGAGCACTGCACGCCTTGCGCGGAGAGGCGACAATGCATTAGAAACGTCAGTCAACGGCAACCTTACCACTCCTGCCTCTCGAACACAAACACTGCCTATCTAGGGAGGCCCCTTAAGAGGGCGTAGTACATTATTCAGCGCTAAATGCATCCCTTAAAAATGTTAGGTTTCTCGAAGCCAATTTGCAAAAATAAAAACAGCAACCTTAGACACTAGGTTTTACCAACCTTCTGAGCAAAAATGTTTTTGAGTAACATATTTCTGTAGAACTATCATTGATGCCGAAATCTGGTACACTTGATTGTGGCGAAACAGATAATGCTTAGCAAATGTAACATTCTGAGTAAATGTTTGTTCATAATGTTGACTAATATCATTACCTAGGATTGGTGTTTTGTACTTTCTCCATATTTACTTTTAAAAACGTGTTGATTTAAAATGATGTGTTTAGAGTTTATTTTATTTATGTACCACACACTCATAACCCTAACAGCACGGCGACATTGCCTGCACGTCACTAACTGCACGTTGCCAGCACATTTATAGCACACATCCAGCACGTTGCTACGACGTGCTACGTTGTGCCAGGAATGTGCCTAATAGGTGCCGGCAACTTGCTAACGTCTCGTGCAGGCAACGTCACATTGCAACGTTGCCTGCATTTCGCCAGCAGGTTGCCTGCACGTTGCCAGCGCTTCGAAAACACATTGTTATAACTTGAACAGCCGCATTTTAAACCTTCTAGATTCATTTTTTTATATTCCGTACACCTTCGCGCAAAGTGCAAATATTTAATATTTACAATATCATCACTTAGTGTCAGAATGATGCGGAAATGTGAGAACAAAAAATTGCCATTGTTTGTATTCATATTATGCATTTGGATGTACAATCACTGATATGGCATTACACTAATAATAGTACTTAAATAAAATAAAATGCTTACCATCCCTGGCATAATTAAGTGAATACAAAATAGTTTAACAGTGTTACATGTCGTTTCCCAATTTTTAAGATTTTTAAAATAAGAGTTTTCGGGATACCACAATAGCTTATGTAAAACACAGAATTTTCGGATTATGTATTTCAACACCTCCGTGTAAAAAGTACACTGAAATAGGCTACTATGCAAGACCAGGCGATGTGCTGTTCACAAACATCATATTGTACACATTTTTTTTTTCATAGAAAATTCAAACAAATAAGAAGTAACCTTCGGACTGTACGTTTAATGTGTGAGACGTACTTAAATTAAAATTTGCCACTTTATTTCATAGCCCTTCTCTCGCCCCTTCCTTTCACAGTTATGTTCGACATTCTTATGAGTACGTGTAATCCCAAATTTAAGATTTATATCGGTTCCTCGTTCCATTTTGAACACTGTACAGTGTAAACTAATCCAGTTTCCGTCTCAACTCATTACACGGTGTAAAATACTGTGTTTTCTAACCAACGCACATTTTCCTGAAACTGAGTCATTGTAGGTCAAAGTTTACTCTGACTATCCAAATCATGTGTAAACAGCGTTTTTCTTGGCTCTTAATTACCTTTAAAAATTATAGTGTTATACTTGTATTTATGCTCGAACATATTTTGTATCTTTTCCTTTCACTTGATATGAATATTTCAAAATGGACTACTTTGTATGTTCGTTTATATTTTCTTAACTCGGTTTAATAGAGTTCAAAGTCGTTATGTACAACGCCTGTAATAAAATACTGTACAACCTCACATGTACGGAAGGTTGCATATAACGCAGGCGCCCGACATTTAACACTATGTCATGCGCAAAATTAAATGCAAACCATCGTACAGGCTGTTCGAGGTAAAGTGAACATTCAAAAAAATCCTGCAGAAGGACTATTTTCAGCCAATTTGTATATTTAACGCTCTTAACGGCTAACGATGGGAAATGTCTCACCTCACTGGACACGTCACACGAAGTCTGCGCGTGTTAAGTTAAATTGTGCGGTCGGTAGGAACCTGTATAGTCTGATAAAATACCAGTTTATTAATTATATTAAATATAATTACGTCGATTACTGTTGATTTTGTTTCAGTACTGTTGTATTTAAATATGAAAATACACGGAAGTATACTCCGCAATTTCGCTGCCAACCGTACAAGTAGTAAGGCAACTAGGCTATTGTTAATGTTGAATTATATGCTGTAATAGCAGGTTACATTTTTTAATGTTAAATATTTTGTGCTCAGTTTATCCTGAATGACCTATACAAGCGTGGCCGCTCCGTATAGTTCTCCCATCGTTACAACTGCAATTCCAACAAATTATACTAAAAATACTTTTTGGTCGGATATGTGTGGATGATTTGTGTATTGCAATCGGTCCACAAAAAAAAAACTATGTCAGGATTTGCGGCATTAAGTTTCCTATCAGGCTGTATTTCATAATTACGAAGTTACGAAATTATACCCCGGGACTTCCGGGTTGTTCAGCAGACACGGGCAAACATTCTAAGGTGAGGGCTAGATAAAATAAAAACTTATCTAGGCGAGCCGAAAAAAATTGAACAATATACATTTTGTCCTATGTGTAATTGTAGGGGTTATTCAAAACCATGTCGCGAACCGGATTGACTAGCCCGAAGGGCCGCACTTGGCCCATGACTGAGATATAGGAAAGCAATTTTGAAGACCGTGTAGTCTATAATAATTTGAAACATACGTTTTGTTGTAACCTCATTGGTTAACTTTTGAGTACCGTGTAATCCAAGCACTTTATCATGCTCTCGTGATACTAAAATGTTGCAGAAAAATATAAGTTAGTTGTGAGTAAAGCAGAATAACTGACGACTTCAAAAGTGCCCTCTTTACCATAAGTAGATAGCTTTTTCTCGTAACATTAATAGAACAAACGAAGTCTTATTCTTACCGAAAATTTCTGAAGTATAAGGCATCCAGAGTGACAATTTATGCATCGGAAAATAAATCCTTAACGAAATAATAACTCACTGAAATTATGTATACGTAAAAAGGTATATAAATAGAGGCAGTTAATTTTATGTAGCATTACCAAAAGTTACATGCAATTGAAAAATTATATTATGGAGACAACACAGAGCTACCAATCTGTAGAAATCAAAATTGTATTTAATTTTGTGTTCTGACGTTGGATTCATTGTAAAGGTTTTTGCTGCAAACTTCGGACGTCTTCGGTGAAAATATGTCTTTAGTCTGGTTCTTATCTAGAGGCTGCGTTTGTGTATGTGAGGCACAACATCTATGGAGCGTTAAGGATGCTGTCGGCCGGAGTTTGTAATGCAGTATCACCTCTATGCCCAAACCACGCAACTGGCGCGCAGAGCTTTAGTATTATTCATGTTTCTACGGGACTTTAAGCGGTGACCATATCATTTTCTTTATGAAACTTATGGTTCAAATTCCAAGGAGTATTTCTATATAGGTAGGTGTTTTTTCGATTATAGGTGGAATTTTCCTAGATACGGCAGTCTGAAAAAACCGTTATCTAGCCATTTTGAGAGGCCTGAAAGTCCCTTTTTCAATAAACGATAATAATTCTTAAAATGATAGTAGAAGTACGAACGAAATTCGCGGTAAGATGTTTCTTCAAATAAACTCTCTCCTAACATGCAGCATGGCAGTAACAGTACAGAGACAGTCCCCGAAAGCACGGCATCACACTCAATATTTGAGAGACTTTTGAGCAGGCGATATCATGACACGAGGCCCTACGATGCAGCAGAGATGAAAAATTTCCTAGCCCCGAGTAAACACTTCGGCCAACGGTAACGTCCGTCATGTTTCCAACATACGAAAAACCGATATAAACCTCTCCAGGAATATAGCACTTATCGACGTGATGAGAAACGAAACGTCTGACTGCAACCCTCCCACACTGTAAAAAAAAATATCTTACTAAAGAGTACGGCAATTTGTTCATCCATATACAGTATGTTGCACGTATAGGCGGTTCGGGATTTGAAACCCTAGTTCTGAGGTTACAACGAGTAATATTCTTTTTATTATTATTCCAGGCATACTGGTCTTCAGAAGTGCTTATTTTATCGCGAACCAACTCCACAATACTTCCCAGTTTATCACTGATGCTACGCAAGTATGATAGCGTCAGTATAAATTTGACTGTTTTCTAAAATCCATAGGAAAGGGAAAATATTTCAACAGACCCATTACACTACCGCTTCTTTGTGTCATCGTGGTAAATTTAAGGCCAAGATCTTTCATTCATTTCAAACAATTGCAAATAACTAGAATATTTTTAACCAAATGCTTTTAAAAAATTTGAGACTGTGTACAGTCAGACGATACACAATTTTGACAGAGGGTTTTTCAAAATAATGTACCATTTGCTAACAAAAATTATTTTGCTTCATTTTGGCTTATTTTGACAACAAAATATTTGATATTTCAGGAACAAAATTCTAAAAATCCTTTTTGTGTATTGTAATAGAAAGATTCAGCACTAAACGATAATATGTAAGTGTTAAAACTGTAAGATGAATTTTTGACGTATGTATTAATTCACGTTTACAAAAAACATTTTCGAAACTACAGCAAAATTGAAGAGCGAGGCCTTAAGGGCACTGCCTACCCGCGCGTGAGAGGCTCAAAAGCGACGGAGCAGTAAGGTCGACCTTGAAGTGAGCATCAAATGCCGCGTCGCCTCAACAAGCAAGGCACTGAACTAGCGCGCAAGGTTCCCGCTGAACGGTTTTTACTATGGGACATTAAGCGGTGACCATATAATTTTATTGGTGGAAAGTCTGCTACTAAGTTCAGTGCAGGTCACAACCTGGGATTCACGTACATCTGGTTAGTACATGTTGAAGTCCGGAAGTCTGAAAAACCCGTTTTTAGCCATGTTGGAGGGCTTAGAAACAGCATTTTTAATGGGGGCGGAATCTTAAAAATGAGGTTCCAACCTTGACTGAAGTTTTTCTTTTCGTGCGTTGGTACAGTTGGCACACGTGGAATATTTACGTAGATAAAACATGTTCACGAACACACAGCAACGCATTTGAAGCGTGGGGTAGACGGCCGCCTTAACAAACAATTTTTTCATAGTGAATCTCACCGTGAACCGGGTATAATGGTGTGTGTTCAAGAGTTGGAGGAAGTTGTTCCAGAAAGAGATGACGCGCCACAGATGTACTCTCGAGGGACAGAGAGAGATGGCTAGAAGCTCGCGGGGCACAGGGGCGAAGACTCACGTTCGGCGAGACCGTTCGCCAGCACCGGGCGAGTCATTAAGGGGATTAGGGCGGCACGTTTACCCAGCACTCCCGGCCGGAAGAAGCCCTACAGGAGTCGATAAGTCCCCCGGGCCAGGCGGCGCCACGCCCCCCCCCCCCCACCCCACACCACCCCTGATGACCTTGGACCTCGGACACCAGCTCTCAGGTTCCTCCGTGTCGCCACGTGCAATACTTGGAGAAAACGGTACTGTCTAGGAAGACACAGGTTTAGTTACGGCTATTCCTGAATTGTTTTAGTTACTTCGAGAATACCAAATTTAAAACAACATAATATCAGTATCGAAGAATCGCTATCTTATCATGACATCAAATGCTTATTTACACACAAATTTTTTGGTAGCAACATATCTCATGTTTTGTTAGATTTTTTTGCAGCCAAACTATCAGAAATTTTGTAATAAAAATAAACCTAATACAAACAAAATATATATTTATAAAAATAAGACAACTACAAAAATTATTATTTTAACGAGCTGTGCGTCACATCAAAAAAGCCGACATACATTTTTTATTGTTTTTGAAGTATTCAGTAAAAAAAATCACCGAGAATGGTCTTAAAATATGCAATACAGAACGAGCACAGTAAATACTTGCAATCTTCCATACAAATTTGGTGCCTAAAAATAATAATGTTTCGTGTTTTATTTATCATAAATATGATTACGTATTTTATGTGGAGTAATGAAGAAAAAACAAAGACAGTGTGGTGAATAAGTCAGACCATACCACTCGCCTCCCACCAGGGTGTTTCAACCCGGGTTCAAGTCCCGTAGGTAGCACCCAGATTTTCACAGGCGGTAAACTTAGTAGGCCTACTCGTTACCGTCGGCCAGCGAGTTTTCTCGGAGATTTTCCCTCCCCCTTCCTCAATCTTTTACCACGTACAAAAAAAAATTACACTCTAACGCAAATATAAACCAAATGCACCCTATAATACAGATCTTAGTTTGTACAGCTGTAATAGGGCAAGTCAAGTTATGTCAACCAGTGCACATAAACGTGCAAAAAAAACATTTTGTATGCGTGTATACATATAATATATGTATCATTTACAGTATACTAATATGACTTTAGAGTAAATGTACTTTATAAAGTGTATATTATGTTCATTAATTACTGCATAAACGTTAACTGCTTAATGCATACAAAATAATTCTAATTTCATGTCCAATACAGGGTTCATATGATATATGCACTATTGTAACTATGAATAGTGTATAGGTACTTCATATGTATATACAATACACTATGATGAACACAACTGTTGAGTATATAATATTTTTTCGACTAAATTAAGAAATGTATAGACTATCGCTAGAAAACTGGTAGTAAATTAACAGTATTTAATTTATGTGCTGTCAGTAGGCATAATAAATCGAGTATGAAGGTTGAACTTGGGTTTAACCATGAATGTTTGAACCATTCTCAAGGAGACAGTTGCCTGTGCGTGTGTATTACGAAGCGGGAATTATGTCGCGCGCCCGGCAATGCCTAGATGAGAGGGGCCTAGCATCCCACCGCGATAAAACCTGCGCAGGCGTGAAGGAAGCGTTATGCGTAGTGGAGCGCATCGTTGCAGCGAGCGTGTGTATGTGTGTGTATGTGTGTGTGTGAAGTGATGCACGCTGCTGCAGGACGACACAGAACTCCCGGTGGAACGCTATGCTGCTCGCTGTCCGTGGTGCGCTGAACGATCAGTTAATTATCACCAGTGGTTGTTGAAGTGGGTGGAAGGGGTTGATCTCTGGTCTCGCGGTGATGCGGGTTGCGGTTCGCGGGATCTAGGGACCCGAGCCGCAGCGCGCGCATTGGATCCTCCTGGGAATTCGCGTTGCTAAGGTTTAATCTACTACAGGTTACAGAAAGATCAGTTTCAAAAGTTTGACACAGGGAAAATTCCTGCCGCTTATGCGCTGGTATCGCTAATGGGTGCAAACTGACAAATCACTGACCTTTCCTGAATTTTAAGTTACATAAAGTTGATAAGACTGCCCGAAAATATAAGATCTAAGAATCGACCTGAAAAGAAAACACAATATCCAAGAAGAGGAAGATATTGATGTAAGAGAGATGTTGTTAACCAAAGAAGGAACAGCCTCTATGAAGGTATTTGCAAAGGAAGTAGGAAAGAGACTTGAAGAGTTCGACTCCTGGCTAGCAGAGAACCCAGATGAAACAGAGGAAAATTACTAATCAAATAAAGTCAAGATAGCTCCATGGATATGATGACCACAGCAATGAAAATGGCAAACGACATTAAGTAATGAAAATAATATATAAAAGGCAACCTATTCTCCCTGCATTACCCAGAAAGGGTGTGGTTGCAGGGAGACAAAATGGGTTCTACTCTGCGTGGCCCTGGCCACACACACAAAAAAAGTTGATAATCTGAAACGCGAAATTGGTTTATTTTCACGTTAGAATTAAGTTAAATAACTTATGTAATTGTCAAGCCTATTTTAATTTAATTTTACTACAATTTCGTATTTTTCTGGTCCCTTAGCGATAGCAGCGAAACAAACGGCAGAAATTTTCTCTGTGCCAAGTTCTCTCATAAGAAAAACACATTTTATTTCTGACCTGTAGTAGCAGAAACCTTAGCTTTGGCTACGTTGGAGAATATATAGAACGTACCCTGGATCGAACATCTACACTTTGTAACTAACGTTTTGTGGTTTTATATAGGAGATCTTGTAGCCTACTACAACGCTATTTTATTTTATTATTTCTCAGTTTTGTATGTCTATTGGTTTTATCGTCGTTCTTAAAACCGTGACATGCAAATTTTGACTTTCGACAAGCAATAATGCGTACACTATGATAGATAAAAATTCATAAGAGGTAAATTTAGTTTGTATTTAGGTCTGAAAAAGAAAATAATAATCTGATACAAATATAAAAATTGTAAAAATTGCTGTATATCTTGCCCTTAAGGGTACTGTCTACCTGGCGATAACAAGTACGAGGGTTTCACGTCAAATTATATTTCGGCGTGTCAAAGTCACCTTTCAAGACACCGCATTCTGATAAAAGGTTTTCGAGTTACTTTGTCCTTGCATTCACGTAATGAATTGAAGCTATATGTGCATCAACGAGTATATTATTTTATAACATTTCTCTCATTTACGACAACGCTCAAACAAACCAGCACTTTAGTTTCACTGCTGCAAAAATTGGCCTCTGCGCATCCACAGAAGCTGCGCGAAAACTTTGCGTAACAATTCACGTGCCAAATATATATATATATAAAATCACCTAGTCGCAATGTAGATAAGGACAACTACCCAACTAAATTAATGCGATTTTTCAACTTCGTGCAATGTATAGCAGGAATGTACTTATCTAAAATTTAAAAATCAAATTTCTTGAGAAGACCCATATATGCCAAAGGAAAATTTAATATTTAACACTAGGCATTATCAAAGATATGCAAATTCAACGTGGAAGGGTTGAGATAAGTTTTATAATGTTTTATTAAAAACTATAAAACATGTTTCAGATGATTTGATATTTTATTTCCACCGAGAGAAAATGCATTTTAGAGATTAGTGAAGGGCCTGAAATTGTTACACGGGCATGTAACGTTATGTTACTCGCACTCGTTTAGAATATTTACAATAAAATTGTATCGGCCGAAGATCTGCAAAAAAATGTGACGACCTAAGAAGGCAGCAACATGAAGGGTGCTGAATTGGCAAAAATTCACAATTTTGTATCTGTTAGACATAGTGTTGGTTTTGTGTACGATATTTGTGACTATATATTTCTCTTGTGAAAACTTGTTAGCTCTCATAGTCTTCCCACTCAAAATTCACATATTACGGAAACATACAAACAACGAAAACCAACTGACTGGAATGAAATAATTAACACTTAAATAAGGTATTATGGGCTCTACGCTACAATATTTAAAAACTCACCTAAATACATCAGTATTTTAAAAAAAAATCTTTGAAAAACTTGGCAATTTTCTTTATTTACAGCAAATTTTTTAATGTAAACTGATTTTATTATAGTGGGTTTTTAAACCCTTAAGCAGATAGCTAATTAAGTGGTAATTATATCGTTCAAGTAAATCAGTTGTTTTTTGTTGTGTGTATGTTCCCGTAACATGCAAATTTTGACTATCACGTGCCGATATAGGAAAACTATGAGAGCTAACAATCCTTTACAAGTGGAAAATGCAGTCACAAGTAATGTCTACAATGATGTATAAATATCAATTTACACATTTTCAATTTAGCGCCTTTAAGGCCTCGCTCTCTAGTTTAGCAGTGGTTTCGAAAATATTTTTTGTAACGAAAATTAATGCCTATATCAAAAATTCCTTTGGCAGTTTTAACACTTATATATCAACGTGTGTATATGAAATTTTCTGTTGCAATTCACCAAACTCATTTTTAGATTTTTGCTCCCGAAATAGTACACATTTTGATGTGAAAATAAGCCATAATGAAACAAAATAATTTTTTGCTCGCAAACGGTATATTATTTTTAAAAACGCTCTGGCCAAATTGTGTATCGTATAACTGTACACTGTCTCAAATTTTTTCAAAGCATTTGGTTAAAAAGTATTTGAGTTATTTGCAATTGTTTGAAATAAACCAGAGATCATGGCCTAAAGGCAGTTCTTTATGAGTAACATTAATTAGCATCAGATGCAGGTAGTATTAAATAATCTGCCGTATCTGAGGGTATGTTCGTTAAGAATTCTCGACAGCGATATTATTTTTAAAATGTGCAGTCTATTTTTTTTAAGTATCTACATAAGTGACAACTGTTGATGATCGCTGGTAACAATGATACGAAAATATATACAGGTCGTTGCAAAACTTCGGGAAAAATTCTCAAGTCTGGACGAACAAAAATATTACATGAACATAGGCACCGTTAGTGTAATATAGGCCTCGTCACTTATACGGCATTACCAGTGGCGGCTCGTGGGTTGTTGCCAGGTAGGGCAGCAGTTGGCAAGAGTGGTACAGGATTGTGCGCTGGTTGACTCTACAGCTACTGACACGCTGATGTGCAGGTGCCCCTTACTACTGAGTGGTCACAAAACATCTAGTAGCCGGCAAATATTTCATGGTCGTTGGTCTACGGCACATACTAAATAGTAATACACATACGAAATGACGTGGCGGCTCTTTTAATATTGGCGAACTTCGCCGCTTATCGGCTGCTCGAGACTGTTGATGCCAGCCACATGTCTGTTTGGCTCCTGCATGTCACGACAGGTTTCCTATTGGCCTGGCTGCCGATTGTCAGAGCAGCTGCCTCACGCTGATTGGCAGTACGTGTCTCCGCCATGTTGCTGGCCAGGGAAGCCACTTTGCTGGCGTGTGTGACTGAGTTCGCTGGCCTACCAGCTATTTCACTTCTGTATTCCTAACTATTCTGTGGTCTACGGCGCGTTCGTCAAGAGTGTACAGTTCCGACTATCTGCAGTCCTACCTGGCAACAACCCACGAGCCGCCACTATGCATTACGTGTAGACTTTATCATGATAGTGTGGAATGCTACATTGGACAATGCCTACCGTCCAATTACATACGACTCGCCTGGAACGCTGCTGTCAATAACATATCTAATGGCATTCTACAGAAACACTATGCACTATACATAGAGAAGGTGATTTATCGCGAGAATGTTTTCTGCCAGCGTATTCTGCCAATCACTGTGTCGTCCTGCGTCATGTATTGTTGGCCGACGGTTATGTGGCACAGTCTAGTTGTTTACAGACGAATCGGAGACGTCCAGAAGTAGTGCACCAGAGTTATCATTGGCCCAGTCAAATAGGGACTCGCCAGTAACGAAATAAAAGCGTAAGAAATGAATACATTACATTGAAGCCTAGCAAACAGGCAACTTTTCCCGCGATATATCACCTTCTCTAACTATACATCATAAACTATAGTGTATATATTTCGGACGGATGCTAATATAATGTGTTTTGTTCCTCTACATGTGAGGATTGTTGCCCCACAATATCGATGTACAATTTTGCAACACGATATATTGGTCTTAAGGTTTTTAACTAGGACGGCTGCGTTAGTGTGTGTGAGAAACAAAATCGATAACGCGCTAAGGGCGTCGTCAACCGGCGTATATAACCCAGTATCGCCTCAATGCACCTGCCACGCAACTGGCGCACGGACCTTAACTATTAATAATCTTCCTGTGGGACTTTAAGCGGTGACCATGTCATTTTATTTGTGAAAACTTTCTTTTAAAGTCTAACGCATGCTTCTATCAAGGCGTTTTTCGAATCCGGCCGATACATTTCTAGATACGGCAGTCTGAAAAGGCCGTTTTTAGCCATTTCGAGGGGCCTAAAAACAATATTTGTAATAAGCTATACTCATTTTTTAAACTTATAGAAACGTTTTTTGAACTGTGCGTTCATTTCGTAGACATACACGTGTGATGCGCGTTGAGTTGTTTCCTCAGAAAATGATTAATCGCAACACGCTGCAAAGCGTTTTCAGCGCAAGTAGATAGGAACCTTAAAGGTGCATGGTTCAGTTGTTGAGGCAATATTAACAAATGATAGTTCAAACTTGTTCATGTGATCGAATGTAGGAACACCCCGATGGTAACACGTGGTTCGGAAGCTTCCATAAGGACGTCTTGTCACTATACTGATTTTAGTCCGTAACAACAAACTTGCAAAACAAGCGACTATATATCACCGAGATTTATACCATAAAATTCGGCATGTGAACTTTGGCCTTAATGTTCGTAATTTTAGCGGAATACCTCAGAGTTCGTTAATAAGTAATGACAAATGTGTTTACCACATCAAGACTCTGTATCATGTTGATGCCGTTCCTAATATAAAGCTGTTATGTCAGAATTTAATCTTGGCTGTTTTATAAAAAAAAATTCTTGGTAGAGAATACTGCCAAGGATTTCTCTCGTAAAATATTTAACGTCATCTCTCATGACGGGCTGAAATTTCAATGCTTATTGTCTGCGTGGCGAAAATAGCCCGCTTCGTTTAATGAACGCTGCTCGAGACGAGGCGGGATGGGGAATAGGCCGGGGGGGGGGGGCAAAGACGTCATCATTATTACCAAAATATTCGGTGACAAATACAGCGCCCGCTAGAGCGAGACGGAAACTTAATTACGCTGGGATATAATTAATCTCCCTCCTCGCGACAGCTTGTCACGTCGGGCAGCCGAAGGGTTGAGTCTTTACTAGCAGGTACCATAAAACTGCGTCGTGGCGCGGTCTGGCGAGGGGAAAGGGCGAAGTCATAAATATCCTGCCAGTTTATCCTGATCCTGCGCCAGAGGGGGCCCAAGTTTTATCGAAATGAGGGCCTCTAACATACCCCCCTCCCCCGACTCGCCTTCGACCTCCCTGGGCCATGTGAGAAACGCAAGGGTCTTTCCTAACCAAACTTGCGCCCCGTAGCTGGCGTGAGCTGCTGCTGGGAATCATAGGGGTTCCGCCCTACGAACCCGCCGTCTCTTTCCCCGAGAGCGCCTTGACGCCAGGCCGTTTTACGAGCAGCCACTTCCTGCGGGTTGCCTAAACAACAACAATCTCAGGCGCACGCCAGAGTCGCCGGCTTCCGGGCGCGCCTCCCCCGCTGATTACAATGGCCTGGGGTTGGTGTAATGAAAGGTTGGTGAGGGGGGCAAGGCTTTACTGCCCACCGCCCCCACCAACTCTTCCACAGTCTTCTGGCCCTTGGGTCCTCTAGGGGGAGGGGGGGCATGATTATCTCTCGCACGGCAAGGCTGGGCGCGGTCGACCGAACACCCCCCCCCTCTCCCATCATCGTACACACCATCCTTTCATACCACCGACCACTTAATTAACAATGGCCGCGCGTATTACTATTAACTCGCTTATCGGCGGCCGATACTTGTAAGCCCAGGCCCGTAACGATGGCTCCCCTCCGGAAATTGGAGAAAATGTGATTTGATGAACCGGGGTTCTTCCCCACACGCCCCTCCCACCCCACACGTGCATAGTTCCGCCGTGCAAGTCTGTGAGCTTTCGCAGCTGGCGTCCCGAGCCCAGTATGTAAGCTAACATACAGCTAGCTGCCTTTCTGTTCCAGCCAGTTTGTTGCTACGTTTATGAGAAGACAGTCGAACTAGCTGTTCAGTGTGCCATAAACTATAGCGACACAACGGAGTTCCACAACGCATAGGTCTAGCTCACATTATTATGGGCTATCCAAAGTAAAGTGTGAGCTTATGAAGTCTGTCTTGTCAAAAATAATAATAAAATATGTTTTATTGTGGCTTATACATAAACTTATTAATGCGGCGAAATATACTCACTTCGTTTATTACTCACACTGCTGCTGTTATTTTAACATGTGACGTAGATACATTTTTACTATAAAATGAAAAAAAGTCAACATAAATGCATTTATCACCATGAATAATCTTAACTACTGGCATCCCTGTTTTATTATAAATTTCTTACGATATGGAAGCAATTATAAAATGGTTTTTGTTTATTTATGTTATACATATATGAGGCGATGATAACCAGAGTGGCCTAACCCAATATTATGTTATGCCATTCTAGTATTTATTTTTTCTTGGAATTCAAAAGTGCCAGAACAGTTAGCCCAACTAGTGCTGTTTAGGTAACAAGATAATGCTTACAAAATTTTGGCACAGCAAAATATAAATTATTCTTGGCCTATTTCTGCCATTAACTCATTGTCTCAAAAAAAGTGGGTTAGGCCACTCTGGTTCTCATCGCCTCAGGGTTTATAAAATTAACAGTGTACACCATTCTTTATACTTGGCTTCGGCGAACGCAGCGAAAATTAGAACGACTGTCTCTTTTATAAAACACGAAGATAATGCTGATATTGTGTAATACTCTAACTGCTATAGTGAAGGTAATATTAGCCTCGATACATATGGTGTTAATGCGGGTTGCATACATGCGCCTGAAACACTGGAACCGCATCTAAAGCTGGCCGTCTAGGCGGGCGTACATTGTGCGTTCGTGTCCACGAAGTGCGGAGCGGTAAGGGCGACATCGTATACGCATCACGCCTCTCCCTAGCCTCTAGGCGCCAGTCACTAAACTGACGTGCAGCCCTATCGCCGATAACGCGCATGCACGATATTACAGTGATGACCCTATTATTATGTGACCTATTAATAACGATCAAGGTGTGCACGCCTGTATGATTTAATATATTCTGCGGCAAGATATACGTAAGAATGACCGCAAAACAGCCATCTTAAGACCTAGCTCTTTAGTTTTACAATGGTTTCGAAAAAAAAATATACACGCAAAAGAATACATAAATAAAAAATTCATTCAGGCAGTTTTAACACTTATATATCAACGTTTATATTTGAATTTTTCTGTTGCAATATACCAAACAGATTTTCAGATATTTGCCCCTGAAATAGCACATATTTTGTTCTGAAAATAGGCCAAATTGAAGCTAAATAATTTTTTGCTAGCAAACTGTACATTATTAAAAAAAAAAACGCTCTGGCGAAATTGTGTATCGTATGACTGTACACAGTCTCAAATTTTTTCAAAGCATTTGGTTAAAAAATATTAGAGTTATTTGCAATTGTTTGAAATAAATGAAAGGTCATGGCCTTAACCGTTTTCGGCGGCTAGGAAATATGTTTTAATGAGTAGCAGTGAACTTGAAATGGGTACACACGTGTGTAACGAATTTAAAATGCTATTCCTAAGCAGACATCACTCACGCGAGGTGAACAGTTTTAGAAAATTCTTATAGCGGCTGAAGATCTACACGCCGCTCAAAGACAATAATTACCCAAAATTATATCTGCTTCCTTTCAGGTAAAGTAAAACTTATCAAAATACCATACATAGGGACCCTTGGCATAGACATCTTTAGTAGGAAGCCGCGGCGTTAGATCTGGCAACCTTGGCAGGAAGGGTCATTTCAACACTTCTTTGTCTCGCCAAAGGTAATGGCTTCCCCTGATTCGCCGGTATGTACAGCAGAATAACGAATCAGGTAGGCCTACAGCCATAGCCTTTGGAGAGCTAACATAAGTGTTAAAATGACCTTTCCTGCCAGGGTTGCCAGATCTAAGGCCGCGGCCTTCTACTAAATATGGCTATGTCCTTGGTCGTTAACACATTCAATGCGTTAGGACGCATGAATATTTTTTATATTCGCGGCGGATGTGTTAGACAGTTAGCCGGCCACAAGTAAATATACGCCGTTCACGTTAAAGTGAGCACTGTTAATGTTTTCTTTCGCCCGTTTTGCAGTCATATTTACTACTTTTAATACGTAAACTTCCAGGTAGCCAAAGACTAGTGAAAAAGTTACAATATTCTCAGAAGTTAACATCTCTTGGCACAATTAAACATATTTTCAATTAATTACAAGTTCTGCTGAGTACTTACTTTAAGTGAACAGACTGTATCACACGTCAGTGTGCCTCGCCGCGAGGTGGCACAACTAGAACAAAACAATTATCACTTTGTTTCAGTGCCATACGTGCACGTCTGCATGGTTATTGATATAGGCGGTTCACTATAAACTGAACACTCAGCAGAACTTGTAATTATTCAAAGATATGTTTTATTGGTCCAATATATGTTAAGTTTTGAGTGTGTTGAAAAGTTTACACTGGTTTTTAGTTACTTGAAAGTTGTCATATTAAAAACAGTAATAATGGTTGCAAAACTACCTAAAGAAAACTTTGTGCAGTGCTCACTTTATCGTGAACGGCCTATATGATGTATTTGAGCAGAGGTGTCGCTCAAAATTCTTTTTCGCCAGCAATCACTGTCTCTATACTCCATCCATTCTAAGGTTGCAGCTAATTCATGCAAGTGAATGACTGTTTACATTTCTTATGAAATATTGGAAAAAAATATATACGGTAACTGTATTAGGCACACTCACAATGTGAGGAATCAAAATAAAAATAAAACGCTTTGATTTATTTCGTTATCAATTATTATTTCTGCTGCAACCTCAGACTGGATAGAGTATAGGCACAACACACACTGGCCGGCACACCGCTGACGTCAGCAATGGCTCGTGTGTCGGGCGTGTAGGCTCGCGTGACGAGACAGCTGCTACGGGCAACGAGCTAGCAGTGTTGTGTGGGCGCACATAATGCCAGGCCGGCCAACATAATGAGGCAACTAAATACCATCACCCACCCGCTGAAGGCTTTACACCAGCAGCTAATATCATTGTTGGACGTTATGCACGGTGTCAGGTAGGCGGCGACGGTGTGGTGGTTGTCGACCTCCGTGGCGTGGTTAGCTGCGCACCCGGTCACGGTACGTCAGGTTCTGGGTTCGATTCCCAGCTTCGGCCACGTGTAAATTTGTGTTTGTATTAGTCACTGAAATTCGTATGGTTATTAGGGTCCAGGAAATTTCGTGAATTTATTTGGGGAAATGTTACATTTCAAACACCTACACACGATTGGGTTCTTATTACTAGGGACCTAAAAGATTCGCGTTTTTTTCTACACACACGCTAGAATTACAGTGACTATAAGTTCATGTCACTTCCGCAATTGGTCGTTTAATTATTTAACATCTTCTTGAAATCTCTGAGTCAATAATAAAAAAATACATTAACGTGCCCTATATTACTGAATCAGCCAGCAGCTAATAAACAGCTGTTGTCTGGATACACAGATGTTCTTGGTGGCTAGTCTACATGTCAATGAACACGAGAATATTCCCCGTCTCTACTTGTTACTGAAACTCGTGATTTAGGACAGAACCAAGAGTACAATGACATGGAAAAAACTCACTGACCTCGCGCTACTTTGTCTCGTGTACAGCTGAGCTACCAGTTGTACAGTCAACTAAGGGCCGTATCTATTAGCGGCTTTCGAATGACAACCAACTGCTATCCCCATAGAGAAAGCATTGGTGAGCAGTTGGTTGTCATTAGAAAGCTATTTATAGTTACGGTCCTAAGTGTTCCTTTTCTGTTTCGGCCATCTTAATTTCGGTTTTCCAGGGTTTTCCAAAATAACTCTAGGTTTCTTAAAACAGGCCTTGGTCGACTCCATCCCCATTTCCCCGGGTTCCAGGGGCGTCATATCAGGTTTTCCTGGGGGGGGGGGGCAGTTTCTTCTGCGACAGTGTCCTTGTTGCATCCTTTTTTTAAAATAAGCATATACATTGGAAACTTTAATAATAAAACTTCAGTTTTATGTGCTTGCGATAGTATTATTTAAATAACAAAATACACAAACAAATTTCATACACTTACCCTTCTAAATCCAGGGGGCATTAGCCCCCCCCCTGTATCCCCTAAATGACGCCCCTGCCATGTTCCTTTACCAAGGCATTGTGCTGTTCGTTGCCAAGTAAAACGTTACAATTAATAAATTTAAAAATAATTAAATACATTACAACACTAAGATATTCTACTTTTTTGCACTTACTATAAAAATATTTTCTTTATACAAAGGTATTTTGCTGTAGCATTAAATTAATTTCATTGGCACACAAAAACGTTATACAGTTACTGATTTGCAGTAAAAAATTAAGTTACCCTTCTTTACACTAATCTTTCAAAAATATACCACGTGAGGGATGAGCTAACAAATTATGTTTACTAATGATAGACTGTATGTAACTGTTAACGCATGAATGTTCGCTACGTCTCCGCAAATTATTACCGTGACTACAAAAATACGTCTTCATCTACTAGGACGATCCCCTTGTGAATAATTATTAGTAGGGGCCGGAAAATTTCGCTGATTCAATGACCTGCATGTTGGAATGCATTGTCCTGTGCATACCCAAGCACCGACCTTTTGTCTATCATCTGTAGAGATGATGGTATATCGCGAAAATGTTTTGTGTCAACATAGCCTTGAAAACACTGACACAACGTAGCTGTCTGCAGACCAATAACATGCATTAAATATTAAACTAGCGGCATTCTTATTGGCTCAATCAAATAGGGCAGTAGCTCCACGTATAAGGAAAAGCCAGTAATCTTTTGATAAGCTGAACGTATGTTGAAGCCTAGCAAATAGTCAAGTTATTCCGCGATAAACCATCATTAGAGATGGTGAAATTTCGCAAATTCAATGACCTGCATGTTAGAATCAAATATCCTATGCATACTCAAGCCCTGTCTATTAGTTCATTGTCAGCTGTTCCACTGAGTAGCAGCTAGTGGACAAATGGTTGGGACTTGAGTGTGCGTAGTATATTTGATTCTAACATGCAGGTCATTGAATTCGCGAAATTTCACCATCTCTAACCATCATCTCTAATCATCTGCTACTTCCTGGAACAACAGACAATGAACGAATAGATGGCGCTTGAATTTGCATAGGACATTGAATTCTAGCATGCGGGTCATTGAATCCGCGAAATTTTCCTGCCCCTGACGATGAGAGATGACGGAAAGTCGCGAAAATGTTTTGTGCCAACATACCGTGAAAACACTGTAATATCTCGCAACATGTATGATTGGATGATACACATCTAACACTCCGTAGTTGACTGCAGACCAGTAACAGGCATTAAATACTATTACCATTAGCGGGAGTCTTATTGGCTCAGTCAAATAGTGTAACAGCTCCACGTCCAAGGAAACAATAAATTATCGGAATGTAAAGTAACTAGGATTTCAAAAGTGATCGCTATATCCTGAACCACCTACAAAGGTTTCGCTCGCCAAAACGACTTTCATTTGTGTGGAAAAAATGCTAGTCTACTCTCGAACAATGAAAACCTTAATTAAATACAGTTTTGTACTTGAGTTTATTGTAATAACGTCACTTTCGCATTTAATATTTGTACTTTAAATTGCATGGCACAAACATACAGTTTGCCATTTTGATATTTCCCTCGTGACCTTTTTTATCGAGTAGATATTTCGAGCACTAAAACGTAATTGCATGGTTTATTTACTTTTTTATCTTTACAAATTAACGAAGGAAATTGCCAGTAAGAAACAACTAAAAGAATTAAATTACCTTCCTTCCTCCGGAACATCTTCTGCGGCATTAGCTAAGCTTTATCTTCACATCATTAATTCATTGCACACAGCCATTTATGAAAACATTACGAAGTTAAGAGCGTAAATAATCTTCATGAAAACAGTTTTACGGCTCAGACTCAGTTGAAAAATGAAATAATATTAAACAAGCCCAGTTTTAAACTTTTTGCGCGTTATTAGAACAAACTTTTTTTTCGGGAAGAGCGTATTGTTTAGCTGTTAACTTAAAAAACGTTTATTTCACCTTAATATGACAAGAAGTGTTTCTGTAAGGAATACTTGCTTGTGCACAAATGCGCGGGCATTCATAGAAAAAAAAGGAAATAGTGGCACGTACTTCCAAGGCCGCCGTTTCACATAGACGCGGCCATTTCGGCCTACGGAATGTAAGATGCTCTAATAGGAAACTATTTCCGCGACAAAGATCTAGAGAAAAATATCAATTTTTGTGGAATAAATTCCCTTCAGAAATATTAGAATATGTAGCATAAAATTTAAGGCCTTGTTACGTAGTTTTGCAGCGATTTCGAAAATATTTTTTTATTGCTACCTAATACTCATATCAAAATTTCGCTGCACAGTTCTGACACTTATGTGTTATAATTTGTAGCTGAATTTTTTGTAGAATTATACTGAACGGTTTTTTAGATTTCATTACCCAAAGTACCACGCTTTTCGTCGTGAAAATAAGCAAAAATGAAGGAAATTATTTTCTTGCTGGCGAATGGTACATTATTTTAAAAAACGCATTCACAGTATTGTGCATCGTGTGAGTGCACAGTGACTCAATTTTTTTCAAAACTTTTGGTTAAAAAATATTTGAGTTATTGGCACCAGTCTGAAAAAAACTCGAGAACAAGCCCTTAAACTCTGGATTGGTGAATAGGATTAGTTCATGGTCTGCGGTTCCACTGAGTAGCAGCTAGATGACGAACAGTCGTGGCTTGAGTATGCATAGTATAATGGATTCTATCCTGCAGGTCATTATTGAATTCGCGAAATTTTCCAGTCCCTAGCGATGAGGGGTATCAGTCTGGCATATAGGCTATATATATATATATATGTATATATATATATATATATACAGGGTGGACCAGAATTCATGTGCCAAAGTCCGGGAGGGGATTCGTTATGGAAAATAAGGTGGGGTATATAAACCAACACTATTCTGTGGTAAATATTAAGGGAGCTACGCCACGTTGAAAAAAATAATTTTTTAAACATTTTTCGAAAAATACTAGAAAATATAAGAGATAGAGCCAC